>JAGDQP010007190.1:55347-68580 GCA_022664845.1 Lepisma saccharinum
AGACACTACTTAAGATCGGTGAATACTTTGGATGTATAGATTTACCTATATTAAACCTGACTTCTAATATATGTCAGTGAATTTTGTAAATGTTCCAATATATAAAAGGAAATATCTGCTGACTTTTGTGACGTATTTCCGTTAATTTTGTGAATTGTTAAGAAAGACAGCAATTATTTGTAAGCAAAGAAGTAGAAAAATTAAAGTTCTTTGAAAAACAAATAGAGAAATTGCCATCTCACTGCTAATCGAATCCGTGCCTCCCATTCTAACGTTCTATCCACTTTTCTTCAAATGAAACTACAAGAGAACATTTATTTATAAGTAATACCAACATATTGGAATGTTTTCTTAAAGAAAGAAAAAATCTCGTTCCCGGGGATAGAACCCAGTCCTCTCACGCAGGAAGCCGAAGCAGTACCTCGTACGCCACACTTTTAAATTAACTATTACATCAAAAAGTGTGAATTATTTATTCATTTCATTTCATATTATTGTAGAGGTGTATATTTTGCATACCGTACTGAGAACATCTCTATGCTCTTGTTTTAATATTTTTTTCGTGAGGCAATAACACACTGAGTTTGTTGACGAAATTGGTTTAATTTCATTTTCATCACGAATATTCACTACTTAGCAGAACCTTTGAGAGTTTCACCAACATTTGTTAAATATTTAACGAATCGTTAGTTAGCGAATGTATTATACTTCAAAGTTCTTAAAATTTCTTAACGATTCGTCAATTGGCTTAACGCCTCACCCCTTATTTTTTTCTGTGATCTCTGATTATGAAACTATATGAGCTAGTGAAAATATAGTTGAATATATGACAACGATCGGATTATAATTTCGTTACAGAACATTAAAGTAATAGTAATTTATAACGTAATTAATTTTCTTTCATACTGATGTTATGAATAGAATAACAGAATACAGAAAATAAAATTTAGTTTATACACAAAATATAAATCTTGATCATGAAACTCTGAATTAAATAAACGAAGATTTATGAATTATCTAATATAATGAGTAAGAGAACAATATATAATACTTCAGAGTTGTTAGTTACTCTTAGCAATATATTGTAATTTAGAATAGCATGTATTATATTCAGACTAGCATACAATAAGTTGCTCTAACCATGATACATATTTTTGTAACATACAAAAGCGTTCAATATTTATTCTAGTACCTTGAAATAAATTTGAGGTGACATCCTCATCTTATTTTTACATATTAAAGAAAGAACTACATTTACTCAAAAAGCATTGTATTTAAATGTGAGATTATTTTCTTGGAATATAATATGATATACAACTTACCATATAGGGAGGTCTAAGTTATTAATAGCTATTTATGCAATTCTCCCTGAAGCTGTTCACAGTTCAAAAAGATTTGTCATATTTATTAGAAGCTCTTTATTTACATAAAGCATCAAAACACGTCTATACTTCATTTCTCCGTAAAATATATATTTAAAAAGTATCTTCTTTAAGTAAGGGATATTATTTAGATGGAACAAAAAACATTACTAGGTTTCCGCGGCGTTGCATGTTCTTATCGTAATGCATGATGACATTAACTGTAAGTTGGAATTGATTGAATATATATCATGCAAGTAAGTTTTGTTAGAGGGAGTCACAATAAAGATATTATTCTAAATGTATATTTGTAACAAAAACGAACATTTTAACTACTTCATTAATAATGTTAGAGATTTCAGAATAGTAATAATAAAACGTTATTTTTCCTAAGTAGCACGAAGAATGTGAAAATATCGTTTCTTAATTCACCAATTTTAGCGGCTTTCAAATTTCCCGGAAAATTTACATAACTAATACAACCTTTCCTTGTGTATATCACAATGTTTGTAACGATAACCATAGAACAGCATTATTTATTGTTTCCGGAAAATATGATAATTTGGAGATTGCATAAATCTATTTGCTGTAATTGGTTTAGGTGAGCAGCACAGAATCTTAGTTTGCATGCCTCTGTATGTATCCCAGATCACTGTTACCGTACGTACATCATTCCTGCAAAATATGAACTAAAGCTCAGAAGTGCTTGGATAATATTATTAACTACTTTGTATCACAATGATTTTTGTGCTTTGTTAAAAATATCATCAATGCTCTTCCATTTCCTTTCCCATTGAAATGCTGGGTGTTTGATCTGCATTTTTGGCTCGTGTAGTCTCAATAGAGAGAGGAAGAAACCGTTCTGGCTGACGTTTTGATTCCTATTTCTAAAAAGGGAAGTAGAAATGCCAAGAATTAGGGTAAATAATCACTTCAAGTCATTTAGAAGTTTAGGCCAGTCACGTGTAAAATGAGGCATTGGGGAACCCTTAAACAACTCTCATGAGGATTTAGGGGATTTAAATCTGACCCCTTATTGCTTTCCTTTTGCACTAAAGACAAAGAGTTAAACATACATTACTATAATTTTAAAAAAATGGATGGTCTTTAGGGATCTAGGGCTCATGCCGGGATAGGATCGGGGAGATGATGTTCGCAGGTAAACAGCCAGGGCCTATATTGTAAGTACCACCCTAACGTTTGCCTCATGACTATAAATACAATATTCGTTTATAACAGCTACTCTATTCTTGCTAACAAGTTTTGAAAATTGTTTTTGTTTCTTAGTCTAAAACAGAACTTCATTATTCCTGTAACTGAAAATGCTTTTTTTTTTCAATCATTCAAAAATTAAAAATATTTGAGACTATATGATATTGTCATTTAAACATACATTCAAAAAAATATTGAAATTTTCAAATTATATTTTTTGATCTAATAATTCCATCGCTGCATAAAAGAGGATCTTACTGAAAGATGTGTTAATTTAATGTAAGTAAAAACACACACACACACACGTTGAACAGTACTCTAAATATGATTAGATTTTTAAACTTTGTTATTGATCAGTAAATGATTGGACAAATGTAAGTTAATCTGGTTAAAACCAGGATGACTTAAGAAGCAAAAGCACGTTCGAAATGAGGATGACAGGCTTACAAAGAATGGAATAACGTAGATCAATTGCTGTGTTATTATTTGAATTACCACGTAATTTAGTCATTGTGTGAATGTTAGTAGAAACTCGAAAGTGTGTAAATACCCTTGAGTCTGGGGGATCTAGATCACCAGACAGAGAAGATCTCAGGATGATTTTTTTCACATCGTTGTTTGGTTCTTAAAATTTTAAACATAGCGTTTCATGAATTTGGAGATTATCAACAGCTCCCTTATCCATTAAACATGGAATGTATTATATCCGACTATGTATATGCTTTACAACTTTTAATGATTTCTTTCCAGTTATCCAGAAGAAGATCTACCCCACAGTAAATACCGGAGATAATTCCCTTAGTAGCATCCTTTCAATTGTTGAAGAGTCTTTAAGGACGTATGATGCCGATAAAATAAATAAAGTGGATTTCGCCTTGCGGTCCTTAGGTAAGACTTCCTTTGTTTAGTCGGAGGAATAGGCATTAATTACGACACTTTGAATAACAATAAACATGTGACATTGGTTGCCATCCTAGAACTTCTTGACTTGTGTTCACTACACTCCTGTTCTTTAAGGAGAATCACCATTTTGAACCATCATACCTATGAAAGAATATAACCCGTAGTTAACATTTATGAACGTTAAAACAAACAATAAATTTTTAAATGATAGATGCGACTAACATGATAGGGTAACAAGTATAATTTATCGAGGATTTTCCTATTTCGTGCCAGAGCTCATCTTCTGTCCGAAAGTAGTGTACTTACAAGAGTATGAAGGCAGAAAGTTTTCCAGAGATCCAAACCAATGAACGGAAATGCATCCTATTTGTTAGCAGAAGATCGGATTATTAGAAAACTAATTCAGCAAATAAGAACTGTTCATTTGCTTATATCGTCGTCAAACCAAAACTTAGAACCAAAGATACATTTTTGAGTCTCATGATGAAAACTAGCTAACCAAAAGAGTGTGCGAAATTGTCCGATCCAATGTCCGAAACGCGTTCACATTTCATCAAATGTGAAAAAAAGTTTTAAATTTCAAAATCAAGTAATACAAGAATTATAGGGTCTAAATGTATTTGAAGTGTAACCATGTCACCAACGAGTTTGCCCTCTGTTTTATTTGCATATCAAATACGTAAATGTGTAATTTGCATCTACTTAATTATTCAAGTCATTGCTGAGTATTTATAGCACACTGATTTATTTGATGTCGGTTGTGAAGAGAGAGAAAAACAATTGAGGGAAAATGAAGACCCCACGTTTTGGAGAAGTGAATATTTGAGTATGATAATTTGTAATTTATATTTGTATGAAATATAATTAATTACTTTCCTTTCCCATTCCCCTAGCTGCCGGCAGATTTGCTTTTACCAACTATCTCTTTGTTCCTAGTTTAAGATGAATGTTGTGTGAATATTATTTTATTGGAAATTGTATCTGGATTGTACTAACGTACATTCTGTCTTTCTATGTGATATTTTTTGGAAGCTGAAATACTGCAGAACTGCTAGCTAGAAATTCAAATTTGAGAGCAAGTGAGTGTATTGACCCTAACAGACTTGAAGACCTAACGGTTAATTTCATTGTTTGTATATATTTGTGAAGCCTCTCTTTCCAGCCAGCACGAAACGGCGAGAGGTTGTAAGAAGTTCCCGGATGCAGAGCCGGCGGAGCAACGAATGGACTGAATGGCGGTTAATTTTCTAAATGTTATCGTTCTTTTTACCCTGTTATTATCACTGTTATTATCCCTTTATATTACCGACTAGCTGCTTTGTGAGACACACAGTGCGCTAGATGCACCCGACGAGTAAATAGGTCGAAATCGTTTTCCAAATGCAGTCCTCATACTGCAGTGGTAGGGCAAGTCTTTTAACTTAGAACTTGGGATGAGTCTTGGACTTAGTTTTTTCGTCCGGAATCGGGAGTAGTAAAATTTTGAAGAGTAATTCGGAGCTTCACTCAAACTCCGATGAACCTTTCGCTAGCAGTCTACAAAGCACGTCTGGAGAAGGATGGAGGCCAATGTTGCTGCTGACTGTAAGTTATAATTGAAAATCTATTTTTGTATGTTGCCACTGGGCCACGTCAGTGTCTATGTTGCAATTAATTTCTTGCCACCAACAATTTTCGTCAACTCTTGCTATGACAGATTGAATAATTACTAAACAAGTTTTCGATGCTGAATTGCGTTTTGTTTAAAGTTGACGTTTAACTGAGTTTATGAGATCAGGAGAATACGGAATGCTAATTGCTAAGCTAATGAGGGACTACATGTACTTCGGGACACATTTTGCGGTCCTGAGCTTGTTGTAGTATACCCTAGAAGGGACCTTGGGACCTACGGCTGAAGGTTGCTTCTGATGAAAGCAGTTTTTTTTGTCACTTAACAGCAATCCGTACCTAATGTGCTTATAAATGAAAGTCCTGGGGAAAATTGATCACTATTCAGATTTTCGGGATTTATATTGGATTTTCACTCATATCAGAAGGTCGCGTAGCCACCAAGTTATGTCAGTTGATGCTAGCAAAATATAGCGTATATCGAATTCCCAAGCCATCTTCAACCCATTCAAAGTAAATCAAAGCAAGAAGAAGAAGGCTAATCCTGTATTATAATTTTCTGTTTATTCAATATATCTATTCAAACTATATTTGGATATTAATTGGAAAACTAATCTGATACGTTAAATCCCTGTAATCTATTTAAATGTTTGAGCCAAATTACCGTTGTTTGTTTAAAGCACTTGGAAGCTCATGCAGGTTTCACTACCGATAGGTCGTCTAATCATGAGATTACCACTCAGTGCTTGAAGTGGGTTAGAAAAGGTAAGGGAACACTTGGAGAAGTGGGCTAGAAAAGTAAGGGTACGCTTGCCCCTAGTGGTCGCGATTGCCTATTGAAAGTAAAGGCAATGAGCTCCCATTGATAAAGAGGTAGGGGTACGCCAAATCCAAAATAAAAAAGGTAAGGGCACAGCGTGCCTCCTCGTACCCCCCACTTCGAGCACTGTTACCACTAAGTTTTATACGAATCTTCTGAGAAGTTATAATAAGTAGTTTCTGCATGACTTCCCCGAATGCAACCGCTTTACGTCCACGCAATCTGGTAGAGTGAAGTATGGGTAGCGGGTTGCATAGAGACTAGGGGCTTCCTGGGGAAGGTGGAAAGAGATAAGAGAAAAATTAATTTCCATGTGAACCCCAGACGGAAAGTAAAGAAGCAAAACAACCAGGTTAGTCTCAACCATGAAATTATTGTTGTTCACGTTATATTCCTATTCTCGAACGATCTAAGAAACAAATTACTAAAAATTTAGTATAATTCACAGATTTTATTGAAAAAGCCTTAGATAAAGAAGTACAGGTTGGCAATATACATATAAAATTCGTATAGAATCTTAGGATAAAATGTTACGTAGAAGAGAAATAGTAAAAGTACTGATCTGTAATCTCACTTTCGATAGCCGAAACAGAGACGCAAAAACAAAAGCTGAAAAGTGTACGACGCAAGTAGAAATGAACTGGCAGACATAAACAACATATGTCTACAAAAGTAGATTTTACAGAAGGTAAAAACTTTATTATCAATCTGAGAAATGATAGACTTTACTGAATGTATGTACAGCTCCCATTGTGATAGATAATCAACACAAAACTCCTGGTGATAGCACTTGCACTGCGCTACAGTGCCATGTTTGAGGTCATGGGTTTATGTTGTTACTGCAAGATGGGAATAGTACTGCAGTTTGATACTACAGGCTGTCCTATTTTGCAAGAAAAATTAGGAAATCGTGTTTGGTACATTAGAAAATAATATCTTGATAATTATTGGGACATTTCTTTTTTGTGTAAAATTAAACAAAGTTTTACCAATGTGATGAAATAAGAAGCTACAGACAAATTGATCACAACACTATTGTATTATTCTGGCACATGACAATACAACAATCATGTGTTTGTTGAGGTTTCACAAAACAGAAGAACCAGTTTCATGAAGAACCAACTTCATTATCTTGATCTGAAACATATTGCATCAGTTTACCAATATCTTGTAATTTCAGAATGTTTATTGGTAACTTCATATTGTAAGCTTTTTCTGTAGGCAAACTCACATGTAAATGCGTTGATTTTCGTAGTGAAAATAGATATTTCATAAACCCATCAATCAGTTCAGCACATTCAGCCTTCCACGGAAAGTTACTACTGTGGTGGATGCTCATATATTGTGCCACAGGGAAAGTTACTTTCTGTTTTTCCCGTCAGATGTTTGCACACTGTCATCGGGCAGGCAGGATCTTTGTAGAGTTTGGCCCACCAATTATTGAAATCCAGAATGTCTTCTATGTTAAGAAGTTGTATCTGAATGTTTTGTTTGTTCGAGGATGAAGCCATAAGTTCTACACATTCTGCCTTTCTATCTTATTAATCGTTCCACAGTAGCAAATGTACGGTCACACGGTAGAAATGAATGGCCGCGTACTGGGTAATATTGGTAAACATCTTTGAACCTTCCTGTTATTACAAGGCAGTTCATAAGATAAGATAAAATGAATTGTATGGGCGGTAACAGCAACAAGGCAGTTCATCAACCTGACAATTGTGTTGTTCTTATTTTGTGCAGGACATCCATCTGAAAACAAGTGCACTTCTCTAATCTTTACAGTGAGCTGTAGGCAGTGCGAATTTGCCTTATTTTCTTCTTTTGTTCCGAAATGGAAGTCATAGTAATGGCTGGTATTTAATTCTAGTAGCAGGCTCCTCCTTCACAGCAATATTGTGTGCCGGGATGTCGAAACAAGGGGCCTTTGCCCACTAACCATTTGCGAGCAAGGTAATCTTATATATTTAATATGTAAATAAGAAAGCTATTTTGACTCTGCTACCCGCCTCCCACAATCGAGAAGCTACTATGTGGCTGGCTGCACATAAATAAACGAACGGCATTGTAATGACATCTTTTTATATTACAATTTTCTATGACAAATAGCAGACTTCGAAAGAAAGACTTGTATGGTATATTTTCCAATTTCTCTGGCACGTAATATAATTATGTAAGTATTGTTTACTCATATTGTACTACATATATTCCCACTGACCTCAGTAGCTCAGCCAGATATGGTGTGTCGTACTATGCTTTCGTAGCCGGGAGTTGATTTTCAATTGATTGCTCCATCAATTGATTTTTATAATGATGATGTGGAAGGAGTAGATATGGTCAAAGCAGAATTCGAATTGTGGCAAAATAAGTGAAAAGATGTGCCTGCAAATGAGTGTCCTCGCGCTCATTGTTGATGGCTTGATTCATTGCTCAGAAGAACTATACCCCGAATATCTACAAGCTGTTACAGATTCTTGTGACTATATCTATAACAACGTGTACACATGAACGTTGCTTCTCAAGTCTGAGAATAATTAAACCATATCTTCGCTCGTCTACAACAGAGAATAGATTAACTGGTCTGACACACTTGTCAGTGAACAGTGACACTGAAATGAACGTAGAATATGTTCTCAGTCTGCTCGCCAGAAACAAACGTCGCGGTCGGCTGAAAATTGTGCTGTAAAAGTAGTCACAAAATCAAAGTTAAAGAGCAAATTACAAGTCAAGGTTATCGTATTGCTGTGACTATGATTGTTGACTTATATCAGTTGCTAAGGATGAGATTACATCTTTGCTCCCGAATGTAGATAATTATTCAATGAGTTCACAAATGTTAGCTACGAGAAGGGAGCACCTCTTCAAATATCCTGATGCAGGTCTACGTACCCCAGAAATATTTCAAACAAATCTTATATTGTTCCTTAACATTCGGAAATTAAAATAAAAGGTAAATTTTAGCGTTGTTCACAGCCCTTCATGGTCTGGATGTCAAGGAGATTAGTTAACGTTTGCATTATTCGTTTACGTTTAAGAGTAGCTTTACTGTCTGGCCACGGAATTTTATCAGACAAATTTCATTCTATTTTGGTATTTCAGGGCATATTTCATATTTGTCGAGTAGCTTTCTGGTTCGTGGGCTTGAGGACCCATGGTCTATAGAACAGGCATTCAATTACTTTCTAAGGATTCAAAGACAATCAAAATTTTAATCACCTAGCGAACATCTTTGATCTTACAGTTCTTTTGCAACGTAAATATTCAGAAATCAGATTTCACTTATACAAAAATAGAAACGAGAATTTTTAATGTAAAAATATTAGTCAGGTATGTACAAATATTCAGTATTATTCAATATTTTTCTTAGTTCTTCACAACAGGTTTTAAAACCCGAAGAATCATGCAGCAGGCTATTAGAATTGTCTATTCAGGTGATTCTGTAAGAACAGTTCCTTCGGAGAATATTTTTTGCATGAATAAAAACGATCTCTTACTGAACGTAAAATCAAATATAGATTATTATTATTATTAAAATAACAGTAGTTGCTCAGCCGTTATTTTTTTTTTTTTTTTTTTTAGCATTCTGGACTAAAATTCGTTCATTCCTTTTGTAAGTAGCCCTTAAATTGCCTCAGCACTTAAAATCTTGATTCTCTAACGATAATCAAACCCGGAACCATGCATCCCAAGTGCAAAAAGCGTGTTAGCTACTCGGTTAAAAAGGGTTATATGCAAGGCTAGAATAGAGGGTACACGCGGGTACCCACCTTGAAATTTTAGAAGGGAGCATGTACCTACCTAAATATTATAACAACGCTGGGTACACGGTGGGTACACGTCGTATACTCAGCTATTTGCAACCCGACACACAGTGGTCCGCATCTCAGAAAAATGATCGGAAACTGAAGTACCGGTATTTTTTAGGAGTCCAAAAATGTTTGCCATAGGGAGATTGCTAAAATATTGAGGAGCTAAAATATTGGGACATCCATCTTCGCCAAGACGTGGGTATACGATTTGAATTTGTGGCAAGTTCCTGCGGATACGGCAATACGATGGTTTTGATAACGTAGTTTGATACTGGAAATTAGTTTAAGTTTAGTGTGCATGGTCACTAAAGGAGGGAATAAAATTGGTTTGGAATATGTTATATATGGAAGTTTAGTATTTTGAACATATCGAGTATTTTTTGCTGTAATTTAAATCTTGTGTATTTAAAGCATTGGTGTTCATTGTTCTTCATAGTTAATGAATTAAAAGCAAAGGAATCGAGAGGAGCTTATGAAACCACTTTTCACTTGTCGGTTAATCCTTAATGAATACTTTAACAGCTACTACCTGCGTTTTGCACGTTGGTATTCGCGTTTTCAGAGTTAAGTGAGGCTCGACAGCGGAGCAGTAAGAAAGAACATCTCTGTTACTCCTGTTTTGTCTCATTTCTCAGTTTTGTGAATTAGAATTTATTTATGGCCTTCAGGTCTCTCAGTTTTGTTCTGTCGTTGATATTTGAAAGCAAGATCAGAATGATGAACAATTGGATGTAATTCGAGAATGAATTTTGGACACCGACACAAACAGGTTTGACTTTTTAGTTTTTCATGCCTGTACTCTATTTTTTTAAATAGAAATATTCACATTAGTTACAGATTGGACTTCAAAATATGGCAGATTAGTAAAGATTAGAAACAAACTTTTGAAGAGAAATATCATTCAGAAGGAATTCGGAAAAAACTTAAAAGTCTTCAAGCCCGGATTCAGAACCAGTAATGATGTGAGCATGGTTACCTACTTTTTTTGCCGATATCTTTATCTGCATTTATTAAAGATGTAGTTAAAGTCATCATCAGTGCGTGGACCGTTATTTTGAGGGATATTAATTCCCGTTATGAAATAAGTGTGGATGTTTTCGGCAAGTACTGAGCCGAAATTGCAGTTCACTCCTACTGTATTTCACAACTCTCAAAACTTTCCAATTCTATAACTGTATAGTCAATTAAAGGAAAAGTCTTGAATGATATTGAGGTGTGAAAATTTTCTCGTTCCATCCAGAGTTCGATTATTTTCCATAATTTACTCCAGTAGCATATCAATATCGTAATGTTTGATCACCTGTAATGAACGAAAATGACACCCATAGACCCAACCTTTTTGAAAATTTTGAATCGGAATTTTTAGAAATATCGATTTGTGCATATTTTTACATAGTAAAGTATAAGTCTCCCGGGTTAATTAGGCCGCGCAGTGCCGACTGCGACCGGGCGCGTCCACGGGTTGCGGATAGTGGAAAGGCCCCCAGACATGAGGGCCAGCTGCGAAATACGCAGATAAATCTGACGAATAAGCAGTCGCGGACAATTCGGCTAAGGGAGACAACCCTGACAGAAAATCACCGCTGCCTTGCGGTTGATGGATGGATCCATAAAGGCTAGGGGAAGAGGACCCCGACAGAAAACTCCTGGTCCTCCAAGTTGGGGGTTGGGCGTAGGGTTAACCACCCCACACCGTTAAATATCAGCGGGTTATGAAGCCTCAAGATATGCCTCGGATTAAGGACGGAAGTAAAAAGAGATTGGCTCGGCGCATGAATATGGACTTGAATATCGGAACGTGGAATGTACGAACACTCAGAAAGGCCGGCAGATTGAAAATACTACTACAACAACTACAGGAATACGAAATTAAAATACCGGCAATCCAAGAAACAAGATGGAACGATAACAATGTTTAGGACACGAAAAAGTTTACAATATTGAGCAGCGGAAAAAAAATAAGAGAAGAAGGAAGGAGGGGTTGCCTTTATAGTAGAAAGATCGATGAAAGGTAATATAACGGAGTTTAAACCTGTTAATGAGAGGATATGCTACATCAGACTAAGAACAAGATTTAATAATATATCGATACTGAATGTCTACTCCCCAACAGAAGAAGCAGAAGAGACGGAAAAAGATGAATTCCATGAGAGACTTTCACAAATATACGAATCCCTACCGCAGTATGATGTAAAAATTGTGCTAGGAGACCTAAATGCACAAATTGGAAGAGAGGAGATATATGAGGGAACAATTGGGAAACACAGCCTACATCAGAAATCAAATGATAACGGACAGCTATTAATACAGTTCGCATCTAGCCACAATGCAATAGTTAGCTCTACAACCTTTCAACACAAAGATATCCATAAAATAACATGGCGTTCACCTGATGGAAAAGTACACAACCAAATTGATCATGTTGTAGTTAACAGAAGATACGCAAGATGTATAATAGACGTAAGAAGTCAGAGAGGCGCGGACGTAGGAACAGACCACTACCTAGTAAGAATCAAATTTAGATGTAGAATTCAACTAAAAAAGAGAGCCACAGTACTACGAAATGCATCTTTTGATGTAGATAAACTGCGAGATAGAAAAGAGAGAGAAAAATACCACGAAGAAGTACGAAAAGCAATAAGGAATGAAAAAATACAAAGATCAACAGGAGGTGACAATGTAAATAAAGTAGAATCCATGTGGAACGGAATGAAAAAGAGCATATCAGCAGCAGATTTAACGCTAGGGAAAGTAACATTAAAGAAGAAAAATAGCTGGTTCGACAAAGAATGTGATGAAATAGTACAGACAAGACGACAAGTGTACAAGGATTTTCTCAATAGGCCTACAAGAAGAAAGAAAGAAGAAATGGATAGGATGAATAAGGAAGTAAACAGAATATGCAGAAAGAAGAAAGGAGAGTGGACGAGACAACAAATATCACACATAGAAGAAAATATGAGAGAGATTAGAACGGCAGAAGCATACAAAGAAACCAAGAAAATTAGAAGAGGATTCATTGCGCAAAGGACAATGTGTAAAGATAAGGAAGGTAAAATTATAGGGGACGATACAAAGATAAAAGAAAGATGGCGGGAATACTTCCAAACCTTACTGAACCCACAAGAACAGGATCCAGAAGAAGAAATGAACAATAGACAGGAACAACGAACAGATACAAGTTACAATAGGCTAGAAGATAAAGAATGTATAACAGATATACCCACAACAGACGAGATCAAGAGGAACATACAAAAACTAAAAAATGGAAAAGCAACAGGGTATGATAATATACCAGCCGAGTTAATAAAATATGGAGGAAGGGAAGTTGAAGAGCTATATCAGCAACTTCTAGCAAGGATATGGTGGAAGAAGAAATCCCTGAAGATTGGAGAAAAAGTATCATATGCCCCATATACAAGAAAGGTGACAAAATGAATTGTAACAACTATAGGGGAATATCTTTACTGTGTAGTGCATATAAAGTATTTACCAGCATATTGAAGGAAAGAATGGAACTAAT
>JAGDQP010007191.1:999-68578 GCA_022664845.1 Lepisma saccharinum
AGACACACCCAAAAGCACATATTTCTACTTTGTTGTCATATGTGTTGTATATTCTTATTTTCCTGTGTCTATGTTTATATATATATATATATATATAAAATGTGTGTGTGTATATCAACAACCGCGTGTGCATGTGTTCGTAAGTCCACTTCGTCATCCGACCATCACACACATTTTACCTATACTCCGGTTCTCAGTTACATATACCAAGGCAAATAAGATTCTACAACACATATTACAACTAATTCTAAATATTTGCTTTTGGGTGTGTCTAACCTCCGTTTGACATTGTTGTGATGATTTATTAAATAACAAGCTGTTCAAACATATTGCTTCTGCTGTTTGTACAGCATGATAATCTTCACAGACGTACAAAAATCCCTTCCAAATACATTTTGTTTCATCTAATTCGTAAAACCTGTTCTGTGTGACGTATATTAATTTAGGAATTACATATGATACGTGTCTTTGTCCTTGTAAAAATCCAAGATTCGTTATTTTATAGAGAGGAGCCACGTTGTGCTTTGTAGCCAATGGAACTTGTACTAAAATAGAGACTGAAGCTCTCTCTGGATCATACTTAATGAGACTTGTACGCGATGTTGAATAGTGAAGTCCTATATTATGTGCAAACACTGAGTGTTTTAAAATATCGTGATCGTTAACTAACTGTTTCGCATGACTAACCGATAAAACATTGTGTGTGAATTTATTCGATAAAATGTCTAACATTGTATCCATTATTTCTCTATGCCTTGTATAATGAAAGAATAATGAGCTTAATTTTGCTTGGCTAGAGCTGAGACGGCAAAATAGATTCGAAGTTTCTTTACGTATATGCTTAAGAGCTGCTTTCACTGTTACAACGACATCTTTAATAATTCGAAATTTGGTTGTTAAAATGTTGCTTCATTTTTTTAATTTCGTCCGCTATTAAGTTATCATGTTCGATTTTTCTAATTTGATACGACATGCGATTTGACTCATATGTATTATAAATTGAAAGTCCGAGGCTTGTAACACCAAGCAATAATGAGAATAAACTTCTCCTAGAACGGTGGTTAGGGTTACACATAGCTGAGTCCTTTTCTATCACGAAATTGCATGGAATGAGGGTACGCAACTCTTCACGAAAACGTTCAGTGTTGTGTCGCGTCTCCTGTAAATACTTTCATTCTGGTACAATTAACGTCAGGGACGGTATCATGTGCGAGATAAAAACTAATCACCATTGGAAGAAATCAGCTGTTTTTGACATTCAGTGATAGCCCGTAATTAAACAAGGATATGCCTGCGTTTCGGATTATATTTTGCCTTGCTTGTGGTATGTCCTCCGATTGAGTCGTCAAAACCAAGGTGTAGAACATCAAAGTCCCTACTATTGGAATCATGTGTGAATTTCGTATACTTGTGAATCTAAAACAAAAGAAATAATTTAATATTATTCGTCTTAAACATCCTTTTTATTTCATTTTATTTTTATATATTTATTTCCGTCTATGGTCTACACTTGAACAAAACTTCCACACACAACACCTAACCATTTTGTAGATCACCTAGTAACTTTATCCACTTCCTAATTCCATTTTACCTGGTCTTTGATACTCTGTCCTAAAAAAAACTTTTGAGAATCAGGAAGGCTTTAAAACGCTTGGATGTTCCTATGCTTCACGTGGAACGATCCAATTCTGTCTCAAGCCAGAAAGCTAGGGAAGACCCTAGTAAGATTGAGAGGAGCCTGATTGATTCTCCTATTGTCTTTGGCTATCGTTTCTATTTCCAATTAGATTTGCATAATTACAACAAAATATTAAATTAATATTCTTGTCTCTTTTTGTTTACATTGCATATTATAATAATTTATTTTTCACTTAATAATTTATTTACAATTAAATTATTTATTCACCATTTTGATAATCACAATTATAATTCAATAATTTATATAGCATTACTTCTAGTCAAGATAGGCTATTTAATTATACTAACATTTTGGAAGCACTGTTCGTCTGTTATTTCTTTGTACTAATCTCACTTAATAACGTGATTAATTTAGAATTTTCGCAGGTTGCTGTAAGGGAACGAAGAAAGTTTTGTCGCTTTTTGTGGAGGTCTGTGTTCAATTGGCCCTCACACCGTGAGTTGAATGCGAATGGAGATCATGCGAAGGTCAGTTGTTGGTGTGGGTATATCCAACATACTACCTGGTTGTGGCAGTTCAGTTACACCGTGAACGTTCGGAAGGACAGTGAACATGGGACCTCCACAGAGCGTCATAAGGGCGTGTATGCTGTACGAGTTCAAACTGGGGTCAAACGCAGCTGCAGCGGGGGGGAAGATATGCCAGGCCTTTGGTGAGGGTGTCGTGACTACGCGGACAGCGCAGCGGTGGTTTACCAAGTTTAAGGACGGTGACGAAACACTCGAAGACGCACCACGTGCAGGAAGACCAACACAGGTACCAAATGAAGATCTTCAGGCAGCAATTGAGACGGACAGTGGCCAGACATGTGAGGAACTGGGACTACAATTCAGTGTGAGTGGAGAAACCATTCGACAGCACCTCCATCAACTTGGGAAGCACTACAAGTTGGGTCGATGAGTCCCACATGATTTGACTCCGGGCCAGAAGGCAACGCGAGCAGACACCTGTGTTTCTTTGCTGTCTCGTCTGAGGAAGGAGCCTTTTCTGGACAGGGTGTTGACATGTGATGAGAAGTGGGTCCTGTACGAAGCTCCACGGCGCCGTCATCATTGGTTAGCATCCCATGAACCGGTTCCAAAACAGCCGAAACCAGCACTTCACCAGAAGAAGGCCGTCCTGTGTGTTTGGTGGACTGCTCGCGGTATCGTTCTTCGGGTACTGCTACCAGCTGGTCAGAGCATCAATGCAACTGTGTACTGTCAGCAGTTGAGCAGTGTTCAAGAAACACTAAAAACTCTGGAGCCAGCACTTCTGAATTGCAAAGGGGTCCTTCTGTTACAGGACAACGCTAAGCCCCACGTGGCTAGGATAACCCGAGACACCATTCTACGCCTTGGATAAGAAACACTATTGCATCCGCCATACTTCGTGGACATTGTACCGTCCAATTATCACCTGTTATATTTTTTGGACAATCACCTTAGAGGACTCCAGTTCAAATCGCTAGTAGAGGTGCAAAATGCACTTGATACCTTCTTCGCTTCACAGCCCACCAAGTTCTACCGCGATGGAATCCATGGCCTTCCAGAACGTTGGCTGATGGGGGTCGTCGATGCTGATGGTTACTATTTTTGATATTCCAGGTACGTCTTAGGTGACATATCGATGTTCGAAGGTGGTGGGTGAAAAAGCGACAGAACTTTCTTGCTTACCTTTATAATAATCGATTATGCACTATATATTGACCGGCCCTTGTTTAGTAAAAAAAAATAAGAAAACTTACTAAAAATATATTATCGTTTAAATTGCTTGTAAAGTTACAAACGCGTGGCTTGAGCTACACACGTAATACTGATAGTTTCTTTTCTGTCTCTCTGCAGGTTCTGGGACTCGCGTAGGATAGCGTCCAGATCGGCGGCTTATTGGTGGAATGTTATTGTTAGTTGTCTTTTTTTTTTTTTTTTTTTTTGTTGTTGTTGTTGTTGTTGTTGTTGTTGTTGTTGTTGTTGTTGTTGTTTTTGTTTTTATTTTTCATTTGACTGTACATAAACTAAAAGTAAATTAATATTTCAAATAAAAATGTAGAAAATTTGTGGTTTAGTCCTTTTTATATATATATATATATATATAAATAGTATTTTTTATTTCATGAGAACCTTTTCCCCAAACCACTTCCCCCAGAAACCCCCTGCCGCGCCAAGGAAGTGACAGGTTCCTGTCGTAAAACATTTATTGCCCTCCTGCTTCTTTGCAGGGTTTACATCCTCTAGAAATTTAGTTTGAATTTGTTTGTGTAAGTGTGAGGATAAGAAAATCAGAATCTCCAATTTTTTAGACCATGATTCTCTGTAACATGTAGAAAAAGATTGAAGTGAAATAGGGGCCTAGAATCCGTTTTCAACAACAGTTGTACGCGTCTTTTATTGAAGTGTCTGACAACGGAGGAGAACAGCGATGACTCGGATGGTCTAAGCGCGGATACAGAATAAATCTTTAGGATAAGTTCATAAATTTAATGCATTTACATATTTTTGTACATTTTTTCAGCATGACAAACATATCCGTCGTCAAATTATCTTAATCATTGGTTAAAACTTCTTTTCGTGAGCCAGACTCTATTTCCTTTTTGTGCCATGTCTTTATACAGATGTAAAATATCTCTAATAATAATATAATAACTAGGACGCATTTATCGACATGTTACCGAGGAAAACGGAAAACAGTAAGGATGGCCGGCACCGGAAATCGAACCTGGGTCCTTTCGATTATAAGTCAAGTATTCTACCGACTGATCCTCATTCAGATCAACTTTGTTTCCTATTGACTCTTTGAACGAGTCCTGTACTATTCACAAAGAGTAAAGTTTTTGCGAAGCGTTTATTTTTGGTGAAAGTAAGATTTTGTTTTTATGGACGTTGGCAACGTTGTTCATCTGCCAATATTTACAATGCGGTAGAAGCACGTGGCCTGTGGGTTGCTAAAAGATTTTGTTTCAGACAAGGGACGAAGGTTCACATGTTATGGAAGAAACTAAGCGTAGTATAGAAGCACTTACTGTTGAGGATAAACTGGTTCAATCAACTGTTATTAGAGCAGTATTCTAAAGACTCGTATGATAAAATATAATAAGAGAAAATGAGGTTCTTAGCGTTGACAGCAATACGTATGAGAACTATCAATTGCATAATAAGTGTTTTCAAGAGCAGGTTATCTTTGCAAAGGGTAGAGGTATACGACACATGAGTTTGGGTTTACTATTTTTTTTTTTTTTTTTTTTTCAATAATCCAGCAGCACATAAATGCGCATAAGAAATTCCGCTGTCCTATCGCTCCCTCATTCTGATTACTTGACACAATTCCAGGTCATTGAACTTCGAATCTGAAAGAACAGAAACCTTGTCAGATTCTCATATTAGGTTCTTAAGTGAGAAACTTAGCTCGCTCCAAGAACATGAAAAATACGTAAATTTGGTTTTGGACAAAATATAGGAAAAGAGTAGCTTATACAGACGGTAGTGTTCAGGAGTTACTGACAAAATGAAAGAAGCAACTCCAATGTAAACACTAGTCATCGTTGTTGTCAAATAATAAAGATGATTATATAGATGTTCTCGGGATATCAGCCAGGTGAAGTCCGACGATAGAGCCGACGTTTCAAGAACAGACATTGTTCTCATCTTCAGGGCAAGTGTACTGAGACCAGTTCAGGTGTACTATATATAGTAACGATAGGGGGCGGAGCTTAAGAAACCGTGTCTCTGATTGGTTGGCCTATAGCTTGACGCTGATTGGTCGTTTTCATGTATGCTTTCTTTATGACTGGTGTCCAAGTCTGACTAAGTTGAAATCCTGTATCTCTGTTGACATTATTAGGTTCTTGTAGTATGGCAAGTGATTCTTTTATGATCCTATCCCAGTAATTGGAGCTCTTTGAGATAATTTTAGTGTCAGAAAATAAAATTCTATGTCCTTCTGTTATGCTGTGTTCTGCCAGGCCTGATTTCTCCGGATAAAATAGCTTGATGTATCTTTCATGCTCCTTGCATCGATGTTCTACTGTTTGTCCTATGTATGCTTTTCCGCATTCACAAGGAATGCAGTATACTCCTGGTGTCTTAAGACCCAAGTCGTCTTTAACTGGACGAAGTAAGTTTCTGATTTTTGACGGCGGTCTGTGAATGGTTTTGATGATGTGTCTCCTCAGGATTCTTGCAAGCTTTCCAGAAAGTTTACCAGTGTAGGGCAGGACTGCAATATTGACTGGATCTTCAGTTTCTGGGGTGGTCTTCTTCTTGCTGGAAAAGGTCCTTTTTAGGGCCAAACGAATGTCATCTTTCTTGTATCCATTCTGCAGTAAGGTCTTGAGATGTTCCAGTTCACTAGGGCGGCTTTTTTGGTCTGAGATGGCTTTTGCTCTAAGTGCAAGTGTGCTGATGACTGTATTGCGCTGCGATTTATGGTGAAAACTGTTTCCATTGAGATAAAGGTCGGTATGGGTAGGCTTCCTATAAACACTGTGGCCCAGACTTCCATCAGGCTTGCGACGAGCTTGATGATGATGATGATGCACTTTAAAAAAAAAAAAAGATTTATGAACAAACAGTAGTTGCTGCTATAGAAATTGTGTGTGTTTCACGTCATTGCTCATATCTGCCAGCAATAAAGTCAACAGAAGTGTGTAACAAAAACTGTGCAACGAGTCATTAAATTTCAGCTTTAAAAAATATGACCCCGATGAAGATATTTTTTTTTCTTTTATTTGACACTGTTTACTGGATAAAATCCGTACGTAATAATTGGTTAAACCAGAAGGATGTAGATCATAATTTATTATACCTGAGCGTGCCTTGTGTACTCATGACAGTAGTTCAAGTACTTTGTCTTGATAAGGCTTAAACTAGCATTTTTTTTTTCTGGGTGGCTTTTTAATTGCAAAAATGAAGCACACACTTCTATATGACCGCGCGCACTTGCAATTTTAAAATCACCGTGATAAAAAAAATGAAATACTAAGTTTGAGGTTGTGGAATTATCACTTGCAGAAATATAACACATGTGTTTGAAACCTCTCGGCGCGCACTAGCAACTAAATAGCTTAAGTGCCCTCAGGAAGAAGTAATTACACAGTAAGAAGTAAATTATCTATAAGAAATGTGTTTTCAACAAAAGTACTCGTATGTAATCATTCATTGTTAATACGTTCATATTTGAAGTAAAAAAAAAGACCAGAAAGTAAATAGACAAAATGCAGAAAGGTGGAAGTGGAGTGCGGAAGCTAACTATTTTAATGATTTTTTTCTTCTCTCAATTTTTTAATCACCAGTGTGGGCGCACTCTGCATCATTAATAAATTAAATCTCTCTTCCACTCCCTCTTTGTCTGTGTGTATGCCCGTCTCTAAATTAAAGAACGTAATGCAGTGAAAATAGCACCTACTGTCTCTCGGAAACTTCACTATCCATCTTCAGAGAGGAAAATTGACGAGTGCCGTGCCGCCTCCGTTCTATTGTTAATGGTATTGGAAATTTCAAGCTCTGGAGTTCATTTTTCCACGCTGTCGACAGGATTTTCCTTCATCGCAAACTGGCAACTGGATCCGTATCACTTAACTGGTTGTGATGCAGAGTTGATTATGCTGAAATGGCAGCAGAATGGTAAGTTTTTGGCCGTCTCCATTTCTGTTCGATTATGAGATTGAAAAATCCAACAGCTCGAAGGTCCCGGGTTCGAGTCCCAGCAGGGGCATGGGTGTGGATTTTAATTGGCTCTAAATGGGCGAATCGTGACGGGCCGAAGTCAAAGTTACTAGACTGACCCATATAAAAAGAAAATTTACCAAAGTTTTTTTGAGATTGAAAAAGAATTTCAATCTGCGAGCTGGGTCGCACCTAAAAAGACCAAGGTTTTGGGAACCCATTACACAGCCTAAATGGCTGGAGCTTAAAAAGCGAAGTTTGGTGTGAAGGTAGATAATCACTAGTTGATTTAAAAAAATATTGAAAAATTCGCCATCTTAAAATGGCGCCTCCAAAATGAATGAACTTGTCTTTTTAGAATATACAGCCTAAACGGCTGGAGATAGAAAAGAAAAATTTGATATGATAAACTTTTATTTTTATATGGGCCAGTCTAGTAACTTTGGACTTCGGCCCGTCACGATTCACCCTTTAGCCATTAAAATTCCCACCTATGCACCTGCCGAGACAAATCCTGGACATTCGAGTCGTTGGCCTACCGCCATAAACCGGACGGCGAAATTTTGTATGACTGTACATCATCACTAGTAGGTTACGAAAATATTACAAAATGTCTCCAAAGACGCCAGATTGGATCCTCAATGGACCCCAAAAAATTCATTTTCAACGGCGTTTGAGCTAGAGATACGAAATTTATCATAAGAGTGTATTATCAAGAATAGTTTAGAAAAATATTACATTTTGAAAAAGTCACCATCTTTGATTCAAAATGACGGCCCCCAAAAACATTTTCCTCACCGTTCGAGCTAGAGAAATGAAATTTGGTATGACGGTGTACCATCACGAGTACATCACAACAAAATGTTTTTAAAAAAAATCACCATAGTGAATCCAAAATGGCCACCTAAAAACCTAGTTTTCAAACCACTGAAGCTAAAGATATTAAATTTGGTATGTAGGTGTACCATTATAAGCATGTTACAATAAAAGGGTGAAAACTTACCCTATGGGGTGCGTAGCCCCCCGTGAGATATGGAGAGACATCTGTACTATGGGGGCGCAGTCCTCGTTCTTCCGAAGTGTCGTTTAACTTCCAGTACTATGGCACTTCGAGTACATAGTTTCAGCCTACTATGAGTTAATTCCTTCACTTTCAACCGAAAAGAACGTCTTTTTCCTGGTGACGGGCCACTTATTCTATTTACCTTCTCACGCCTAAACCCTGTTCCCTGTAAAAAGAACCCTGAGGCGAACTCGAAAGCTGGGAGTTAATTTTAATACACAAAACGAATTCATTAGCAGGTAACAGTGTCCATAAATTTTATTGCTACAGAATGATCACCAATTTTTGTGTGATAACCGTTGAAGTAAGAGAGAGAGTTTAGCGTGTCAGGAGTTGCATCATGGAGGAAAGAACGGTGTTGAAGTTGTAATGTCAATTGGGGAAACTGCCATAGTGGTGTATCAAGAACTAGAAAAAAAATGTTTACGACGATGACCATGTACAGCTTTCATTTGTACTCAACGTTTCACAAATGGAACATGTTTATGATTTATTCTAGCTCGTTAAATTTTTGCACTACATAATTGAAATATTGCATACATATTGTCAAAAACATTGTTTTTACACTTGCGAAATATGGTTCTCTTTGTCACATAGGTGTATAATATTAAATATCGCCAGAATTGGGTTTGTGTTCCATAATTTTGTAGTCATTAATGAGTGAATTTTAGAATATTTAATATATATATCGTTGCCTTCCTATTCACTGATGTTTTAAGAGCGTCTTGCCATATTTAAAATTCCTGCATCGAGATTGTACATTCTTTTATATTCATTTATTCTTTCATGTTGGTGTCTTTATATGGAATATTTTTATGCGCGATCATCGATTATAACTACAGTAGAACTCCAATTATCCGAATCAATTGGGACCGGACCCCATTCGGATAATTGCATTTTTTTTCGAAGAAAAAAAAGGGTATATTTTAAAGAAAAAGAGCTTATTTTCGGTACTGTATGCATTTTTAATTAATTAAATGAAAAGGCAACACTATTACATGTTATATAGCGTACATACAAGTGCTGTACATTAGTACATACATACATATGTAGTAAATGAAAATCATTGTTTGCTGAACATCTCGGTCAAGGACAATAGCGCGCGTAGACAGAATCATTACATATTTTGCGAATCGCAGTACGTTTCAGTCTTAATTTTTTTTGTCTGATAGCGATTCGGATAATTGGAGTTCTACTGTATTAACAACCCTTAGGTTAGTTTTTTTTTTTCAGTGTTTACGCGAGCGATAAATCCCGGCATCAATTGTGCGCCGACGTCAAGGTGAGTATGACTATTAAGGTGATCAGTGGTGTAACCAGAGGGAGGGCCCAGGGTGTCCGAATTCTTCAAAAGACTGGTATAAAGTTAGACGTAATTATGTACATTCGTACACACCCAAAGCTTGCATTCAGGAAATAAACTGATAGACCCCCTCCGAAACAAAATTCTGGATACGCTCCTGAAGACGATGGTAAAGTTGTTGTTCTATGGCATCCTAATAGTAATATTACTACCTCGAGGTATAATACCACCCCAGAAAGTCATTCGATATTCCTTCAAAGATGGAGTTTGTAGATCAAATTAAGCCTACAATCAACGTATGGGTACTTCAAACTTTAATCATCGTCTCATCACCCAGAACTCCCATCCAAAAAGTGGTGATGGAACGGGTTTGCTAATGACTGCTGTACCTGCATCGTGCTTTCACTGCCACTTCTTAATCAAAGATGCAATGCAGCATCCGGAATTTCGTCGACAAATTGCCTTAGTTGCAATGAAAATCGATCTTACAAGATGATGGAGGTCGAAAGTTGGTCCAATAGCCAAGTGTTCCTGCTGCTATAGCTACACCAAAATACTCTCATTTCTTGTCAACTAATACCCAAGGTCGTTGCTTCATTTGTGAAAGAATACAAGAAAATGGTATTAATTTTGTGGTAAGCATGTGCGCGCACACACACAAAACGCTCTTCCTTCGTGATTTCATGACATGATTGCGAACTTGGTAATCTTATGCTTTAATTCTGCAGAATAACTTTACGCAGTACTGAATACTATACTGAAATTTTCCAAAATATACAATTTTGCAATGACCCCCTACTTTGAGGGTTCGGGAAGCTGCGCCCCAATTAGGGAGGGTTGTCCCATTTATTGTAATCTACTTGTGATGGTACAACTCCATACAAAAGTTTGTTTCTCTACCTTCCGTGCTTTGAAAAATGGGTTCTTGGGCCGCCATTTTGGATCCAAGATGGCAGCTTTTTCCTCATTTTGTAATATTTTTCTAAACTACTCGTGATCATTTACCTTCATACCAAATTTAGTATCTTTAGCTCAAACGGTGTGGAAAATGCATTTATAAGGTCCGCCATTTTGTATCCAAGATGGCGTCTTTGAATACATCGTAATATTTTCGTAACCTACTAGTAATGTTGTGCCTTCATACCAGATTTCATTTCTGTAGCTCGAACGGCGAGGAAAATATTTTTTGGGCGATCATTTTGAATCCAAGATGGCGACTTTTTCAAAATGTAATATTTTTCTAAACTATTCTTGATAATACACCTTTATGTCAAATTTCGTATCTCTAGCTCAAACGCCGTTGAAAATAAATTTTTGAGGGGTTCCCCATTTTGGATCCAAGATGGCGTCTTTTGAGAAATTTGGTAATATTCTACTGGGGCTGTGTATTCTACTCAACAATGGGGTTGGCGGGCCTTTTTGGATCCGAAATGGCGACATTTTCAAAATCCCGCATTTTTTTCTTTATCTGCTCATTGTCATACCTGTACACCTTCGTACCAAATTTCGTGTTTCTAGCTTCAGTAGTTTGGCCCGGACATTTTTATCAGTGAGTGAGTGACCATGCGGTTATATAGTATATGGACTCGCTTTGCTTCACTGAAGGCGCTGCCCCATACCCAACTTCAGTAGTTTTGTCGGGCTGCGCACGCTTTACCTTATCCAGAATATCCAAGGGACTGCAGCGTCATGGTGTCCATCTGCACCCTCTCAGGAAGAGGGGCTGCGCTCCCAAAGTGGAGGTTTGCTCCCTTTATTGTAACCTACCTTCATACAAAATTTTCTTTCTCTAGCTTCAATGGTTTGGAAATTGGGTTTTTGGGCGGCCACTTTGGATCCAAGTTGATGACTTTTTGAACGTTTTCTAATATTGTGATCTACTTGTGATGGTACACCTTACTATAAATTTCATTTATCTAGCTCAAACGGAGTGGAAAATAAGTTTTGGGCGGCCATTTTGAACCCAAGATGGCGACTTTTCCAAAATTTAATATTTTCCCAAACTACTAATCATAATGCACTTTTATGCAAAATTTCGTATATCTAGCTCAAACGGTGTGGAAAATGGATGTTCTTTTCGCCATTCTGGATCCAAGATGGCGACGTTTAGAAAATTTGAAAAAAATTTCGTCCTGCGCTCCCAAGTTGGAGGTTTTGGGGGCTGCGCCCTCTTTATCTTAACCAGAACCTCTCTGTGGGACTGCACCGCCTTGATGTCCATCTGCATCCTCTAACGGGGAAGGGGAGCTGCGCCCTCAAAGGGTAGTTTTGCCCCATTTATTGAAACTACTCTTGGTCATACACCTTCATAAAAAATTTCGTTTCTCGAGCTTCAATGGTTTTGAAAAAAAAATTTTTTGGGGGGGGCGCATTTTGAATCCAAGTTGACTACTTTTTGAACGTTTTCTTATATTGTCGTGACTTACTTGTGATGGCACACCTTCATGTAAAATTTCATTTATCTAGCTCAAACGGTGTGGAAAATGAGATTTTGGACGGCCATTTTGAATGCAAGATGGCGATTTTTGTAATATGTTGTAATATTTCCCAAAGCTATTCGTCATAATGCACCTTTAAGCCAAATTTCGTATCTCTAGCTCAAACGGTGTCGAAAATGGATTTTAAGTCCTCCATTTTGGATACAAGATGGCGTCTTTGGATACATTGTGTAATATTTCCGTAACCTACTAGTGATGTACCTTCATACTAAATTTGATTTTTCTTGCTGCAGCCGTTTAGGCTGTGTATTCTATAATAATGAGTTTAGCGGCCATTTTGAATCCAAGTTGGCGACTTTTTCAACATTTTCTAATATTTTCCTAAACTACTAGTGATAATACACCTTTATACCAAATTTCGTATCTCTAGCTCAAACGGTGTCAAAAATAGATTTTAAGTCCTCCATTTTGGATACAAGATGGCGTCTTTGGATACATTGTGTAATATTTCCGTAACTTACTAGTGATGTTGTACCTTCATACTAAATTTGATTTTTCTTGCTGCAGCCGTTTAGGCTGTGTATTCTATAATACAATGAGTTTAGCGGCCATTTTGAATCCAAGTTGGCGACTTTTTCAACATTTTCTAATATTTTCCTAAACTACTAGTGATAATACACCTTTATACCAAATTTCGTACCTCTAGCTCAAATGGTGTGGGAAATGGATTTTGTGTCCGCCATTTTGGATCCAAGATGGCGTCTTTGAATACATCTCATAATATTTTCGTAGCCTACTAGTGATGTACCTTCATATCAAATTTCGTTTCGATAGCCCCAGCCGTTTAGGCTGTGTATTCTATACAGCAATGGGTTTGGTGGCCATTTTGGATTCAAGATGGCGACTTTTTCAAAATGTCGGTTTTTTTCTTTTACCTACTCGTCGTCATATACCTTCATACCAAATTTGGTGTTTGTAGCTCCAGTAGTTTCGGCTGGGAGTTTTGAAGATCAGTGAGTGAGTGAGTCAGGGACCATGGGGCTATATACATCGAAGGACTGTAAGCTTCTTCAGGTAAGTGATTCACTACATTCCATTTCACAACTATGTTGCCACTTCGAGTTAAATGACCCTCGTATTATATGGACTCGCTTTGCTTCGCTGGGACTGACCTCCGTGGGAGCTGTGCTTCCAACATGGGCGTTTGGGGGGCTGCGCTCTTCTTTATCCTAATCAGACACTGGGGGACTGTGCCTACTATGGTACAAATATACCACCCACCAGCGGGGCTGCGTCCCCATACTGAGATTTTTTTCACAATTTTTTGTGACTTACTTGTCATGGTACACCTTCATACCAAATTTCATTTGTCTAGCATTAGTGGTTTAGAAAATGTATTTTCGGGTGGCCATTTTGAAAAAAAATGCGACTTTTTTTTAACGATTTATTATATTGTCATAACTTACTCGTGAAGGTACAGCTTCAAATAAAATTTAATATCTCTAGCTCAAACGGTGTTGAAAGTGATTTTTAGGGTGGCCATTTTGAATCCAAGATGGCGACTTTTCCAAAACTTTGTAATATTTTCCTAAACTACTAGTTATGATACACCTTTATGCCAAATTTCGTTTTGTATCTCTAGCTCAAACGGTGTGGAAAATGGATTTTTAGGTCCGCCATTTTGGATCCAAGATGGCGTCTCTGGATACACTAGGTAACATTTTCGTGTCCTACTAGTGATAATGTATCTTCATACCAAGTTTCATTTCAGTAGCCCCAGCGGTTTAGGCGCTCTATTCCATACAATAGGTTTGGCGGCCATTTTGGATTCAAGATGGCGACTTTTCCAAAATTAATATTTTCATAAACTACTGGTCATAATGCACCTTTATGCCAAATTTCGTGTCTCTAGCTCAAACGGTGTGGAAAATTGATTTTAAGGTCCGCCATTTTGGATCTAAGATGGCCTCTTTAAATACATCTCGTAATATTTTCGCAACCTACTAGTGATGTACCTTCATGCCAAATTTCGTTTCAATAGCCCCAGCCGTTTAGGCTGTGTATTGTATACAGCAATGGGTTTGGTGGCCATTTTGATCCAAGATGGCGACTGTTTCAAAATGTCGTTTTTTTTTCGTTACATACTCATGGTCCTACAGCTTCATACCAAATTTGGTGTTTTTAGCACCAGTAGTTTGGCCTTGGAATTTATATGCATGAGTCAGTCAGAGAGTGATTCAGTGTCTATGGGGCTATATAGTGAATGGGGTCGCTGCCCCCAGACCCCCTTGAAGCTGCGCTTCCAACATGGGGGTTTGAAGGGTCTGTTCCCCCTTTATGAAAATCAGACACTCTCCTGGCGGACTGCGCCTCCATGGTACAAATATACTACCCAACGGGAGGGGGGGGGGGCTGAACCCCCATGTTGGGGGTTTTCACATCCCTGTTTCCACGGAAGCTCATTGATTGTAGCAGAATTTTTAGTGATTCTGAAAGTTTATGACACAGTTTCCAAGTAGACCTAGTGAAAATTTAAAAATAATAGCGCAAATGACTTAATGGTGTATTTTGAAAGTTTTGCGGCAAAATGAATTTTCTTCTGGAAAGTGAATTATATAGTACAGAAAAAGAATTTAGTTGTAAATCTCAGTGATGCTTGAAAGGATCAGTACATATTTCCATATTTTACGTATAATCATAACAGTTTTGAGTTGCATACACAAATTTGACACATAAGAAAAAAAACAATTGCCATTTTCGTTCACGCATGTCTACTTCAAATGTTTTACCCAGAATGCAACACGGTTGTGTGACGCGTGACCGCCATTTGTTAGTGTCGGCAACCGTTGTAGCGTGTTACTGTTGCGGTCAAGCTCTAGCGTGTTGTAAATACCAAACTATAAACCGTTTACTGTATCTTTTATTCTGAGTATAACTTGACAGAACAACAGAATGGTTGACAAGTTGAACCTTAGTCTTGATGACATTATTAGACAGAATCGCGAGAAAAGTCGTGGAGGCCGGAGAGGTAGAGGAGGTTTTCAAAGAGGTGGTGGCGGCGGTGCAAGGCGCGGAGGCAGAGGAAGTTCGAGAGGAGGTGGAGGACCCATTAGAAGCAGAAGAGGTGGCAATTTAGGAAACCGAGCAACTCCATACACTAGGGTAAGTTTAAAATTACTTTCTGTGTATTTAAGTAAGAAAACATTTGCTGTGTATTTTGATAGTGATACGACCCATAGAGGTGGTAGGAAGGCTCTGTAACGAACAACATTGCTGGGAAAACATGTTTTGTTCAGGAGAATTTAAAAATAACATCATTTTATTAGCAAAACATGCCAGTACTTGATGCGAAATACACTGATTTTATGGTCAAACGTCATCGTGTCTGATTTCTCAATACCAGCAACCAGTTTACGTCCTTGTACAGAAAGCATTAAAGTACGCGGTGCTAAAAGTATTTTGCTATTATCCCGCAGAGCCGATCCAATTACTTTCTGTTCATTCTTTTTTACAAGTGAGTTGGATTAGGTTAGGTTATTTTATATATATATAATTAATAAATCACAGCCATATTCAATCCACTAGTGGATGAGGCCTCTTCCCGAAGGGAGGAGTTGGTCTACTGCTCCCACGCTGACCAGACGGGTTGGGAGAGGAGAGCCAAAGCTCTCACTGTGATCGCCACTGTATTTTATTCACAGCAGCTCCCCAATTGTCCTCACGATGCTGGGTCAACACCGAAATTTTTGAGCCCCCACCGGGGGATATATCTTTTATCCTCTCACTCTCTCTCTCTAATCAGGAGGGTTGATTGAGGACCATTTTCTTTCTTTTCATATATATATATATATATATATATATATATATATATATATATGAGCTCCTGCGTAGCCTAGTCGGTAGCGCGCTCGACTTCAGTGCGAGCGGTCCCGGGTTCGATTCCCGGTGGGGGCTCAGAAAATTTCGGTGTTGACCCAGCATCGTGAGGACAATTGGGGAGCTGCTGTGAATAAAATACAGTGGCCTTCACAGTGAGAGGTTCGGCTCTCCTCTCCCAACCCGTCTGGTCAGCGTGGGAGCAGTAGACCAACTCCTCCTTTCGGGGAGAGGCCTCATCCACTAGTGGATTGAATATGGCTGTGATTTATTATATATATATATATGCGCATTTTGAAATCTTTTTTACTGTTTAGAAGTTAGACTACAGTAGCTGGATCGACTCTGGAACACCCAAAATTTCTTATGGAATGCGCCTTTGTAGTGTAATTCTGCTAGGCACATAAGCCCACCAGGCATATATTTTACTTTATAGCCCGCACCTTTCTCCCCTGGTCGGAATGTACAGTCTACTCAACTCATTACCTTGTCAATAATAATCACAGGCACTCCCGTAAACACGTAACAACGGTCAACAATCCAAAAAATACTATGAAAACTCGTCATTATTTCTTCAATAGATAAATACTCTATTTTATAAGCATGACTGCTGGCGGGAGACACCCGCTCGATTGAATTAACGTAAGTAACGGGGCTCATATTTATTATTAATTACTTATATTTCATAACGTGGGTTAGGAAAGTCACGTTAGTTTCTTTTTTCTATCATACGCTATGCAAACAGCGTAGACGATGTCAGCCCCTACCTTCGCGGAAGAAGCAAAGTGGTGCCTTTTCTCTGACAAGGTAGAGGAATAGAGCATATAACTAGGTCACTAAATGCGGAGCAAGGTTTATCCCACCATCGTTCGTTGTGTATGAGGTGTGAATTTCCTGTGGAATATGTTCAAATCTTTGGAGAACTTCAGTCAGGTGCAGTTCCGAATCTGGTGGTGCCTTCAAAATTTGTTTGACTTGGAAACATAAGATTAGCGTTAAATGAAGTGGAAAACTAGACGTAATGGAATGGTGTTTGTTAGCGACAATTATTGCTGTGAAGTGGGAACTATATTGTTGCGGTTTAGGGCGAAGGCTGCGTGAGAGTAATGTGCATGGCTTATTATTAAAAAAAGATATACTAAACGTTACTTTATTTAACCTCTCTTCGCTCGCTCGACATTTTTTTTTTTTTTGCAAAATACGTGGTGTCATTCATAACTCAGTGTGATAGTTCGCATGGTATCATCTTGATCAACTAGAGTGCGTATTTAACAAAATAATAATGAAATATAGATTTACTTCATCCTTTTTGGATTGTTGGTTGTCGTTTAATTACAAAGACCGGGAATAAATAAATAAAAAACAATAAGAATTTTAAATAAAGCACAGGGTGTCTACTACCCTGGAATACTCAGGGAAATCTATAATTTATGAGGTGAACCTGTCCACAGTTGATAAGAGCGCTGCCCCGGCAAGGCGGAGGTCGTGAGTTCGATTCCCACTGTTTTTTTTTTTCAATGTGTGAAAATCCTCTATTTTAAAGAAATTATCTTTCTTCCACCTGTGAAATACCAATAATATACAATATGCTTGGACTGGGTAGTGGTTTAATTAAAAAGATGTCATTGCATATTATTTACATGTTCCACTATAGTAAGAACTGAAGGAATTTGCAGCAAAGAAAATATGGAACACCTGGAGTACTAAGGGAATTTCGGTTTACAAAATTAGTAGACACCATGAAAGCAATAAAAAATGAAATGTTCGAGGCACTACCGACTACTTAACCGCAGTCCTTCAGTCAATTTAGACCCTTGTACAAAACATTTAAAGTTACTGTGGTGCTATTCCGTTGAATGCATCGCCTTCGTTGTTGTCTATTGCCATTTCGTGGGACGGGAATAACTTACTCGTCCACCGTAAAACTGAGTAGTCAAATTTATGGGAAGTTCCCACAAAATTTCAGATCTAATAATAGGCTACTGGGTGTGAATGCAACATGCTTCATACAACATTTCAGACTTGGAAGAAGAATGGGATGTTTTTGTATATTTACATAAAAATTAATGAATGTATAGCAGGTGTGTCAGAGGTGCTTATTACCCTGGCTCTGGGGTATTAAGCACATACTGATAAATCTTCGAGGGGTATTGAGCACACAACTGAAACGTACAAGCTGTATCAGCTGGCTAAAGTAAGTAGAATTCTGGTGCTTATTACCCGGTTTTACCCTAGACCAACATAGCATTGAACGAAGTGGCGTTAGCTTTAAAACCAGACGTCACAATAATACAAATACAATTTGATGCATAGGCCTAGATGTTTTGACCTTAAATTATAGTTACTGGTTTAAAAAGTACAAGCTTACATTAATGTACAGGCTCTCCCTCGAAAATTGTATCAGTTGAAGGTAGAGTAAAACGGGGTAATTAGCACAAAAATTTATTTGTAATTTGCATAAAATTGTAGATAAAAATTTAATTGTATGATGATTGGGAATGCAACCTACATGTTAATCACATGTCAAAATGCTTCATACAACAACTTAGACTAAAAGCATGTTATGGCTTTCTATACTAACTTAAAAGTAATAAACATATAGCAGGTGTTTCAGAGGTGCTTATTACACCATTGAAACGTACATGTAGTAACAGGCTCAGTATCATTAGAAAGTGAAGGCATTGTCTTTATAATCCTGCACCAGTACACAGTATGATATTTAAGATGTGTAACACAAAAGAACAAAAAATACAGCCATACCTACGAACAAAAACTTCACAGTGAAAGCCTTTAAACATCACAGGTTCAGGCTATGATAAGGTGTAGCAGTGGACATAGAAGATAGTCGGCCAGCGCCTAGTTTTTATTTGCAAGTCACCGTTCCGGTATTTGCCTGGTGTGACAGCAAAATCCTTGGAAGGTGGGTGGCCACTGGTACTGCATCCATTCTCTCTGGTATCCAACATAGTCCTACTGGCCTCATTTCCTTTTCAAATGGTTCATCGTGCCGTAATATGTCATTGCTTATTACATGACCTGTGGTACGAAATGCACTTTGAAAAATAGAAAAAAAAGAAGGGTACAACTTTTGCCTCGTCCGCATTAGTGTGTTTTTACGTATACCTAACAGGGCTGCGGAGTCGGTACACAGAAGCTTTCACTCCGGCCCCTATAAAATTTGTAATATCTACTTCGTTACATTCATTGATAGACGCAACGTAAAAGGCATTTAATCACTGTCAAGAAGAATTTTCAGGCTAGCTTTAGAACTTTGCTAAGCAAATATGAAGGTTGTTATTTGAAACTTCATATTGGCATACAAAATTATGGAAAATATTACTAAACATAGCACCTCGGGTCTAGAAATGGTGTCTATTAAATCGACACACGATTATTATAATGTAAATAGTGGACGCTGCAGCTACACAATTGTTATAATGTAAATTAAAATAGTTTTTATTTATTCATTTAAAGTGTGTATATATATATATATATCTCCTAGGTACAGCACGTGGTAGCCATTTTACAGTAGGACATGAGAAAAATAAAAATAAAGCTTTCTGACAAGGCTGAATACTTTAATAATAGTAAAAACTTTTCAGAAAGCTTTGATTTTCTTTATTCAAGATGGATATAAGGGCCATATTGTCATAAAAACAAATACTATAGTATGAACATAAAACGTAATAGATATAAGAAATTACAATAGGTATGATATTAATATTAAGATAACTCGCTTTCGCAAAATATCGTGAGGTTAAAAGTCAGAAGGGTTAGTCCGTGTGTGCTAAAGGTATGGAAAGTATGGTTAAAAATAATTTCTTTTCTAAAGATAATCTTGTAGTTTTTATATAGATATAGTCGTTACACCTGTTATTAGCTCTCGGAACATTTAACTTAAACAAGGGAAGAATATCATTTGTGCGGACTTAACAATTCGTAATTCTTAAGGTGTCTCAGTGGTAGAGTGCTCATCTCTGACGCATAGTGTCTTCGGATCGATTCCAACTCCTACCGTGTGCGCTTTGTGGTGGACAAGCCCCGCGTGCGTGACCTTTCTCGAAGTTCTCTCGTTTCCTCCCACTTTCGTCATTCCACCAATTCTCCCATCATCCATTCGGCTGAGGCAAAATTGTCTGATTGCCGGTTTCAGCAATCTTCCTTAAATTTCGGTTAAGGGCGCGTTAGTTAACGCTTACATAAATATTTAAGCGTCCCTTAAGTCTTTTCCATTGCATCAACATTTAACGCTACTATTTAAGGTTCCCTTAACAAACGAGACGTTAAAGCATTGGTATTCCTGAATGTGTAATTTCTCATACATGCTGTTCTATTTTCAAGAATTGCGATTGGTTGATCCGCGAGACTGGTCACAAATAAATGACAATCAAGTGCGTTAAGTATGAAGTAAACAAATTCGGCCTAATTTCCCGCGTGTATAGTATTTGTTGTACTGTATTCAGAGCGCCTACAAATAAATGCTTATGATTCAAATTGAATATTGTACCTTAGAACGCATAAATGTTTCTTATCTATCTCGCCTGATTGACGGAAAGTAAGTGTCAGTGTAGGGTGTCCGTACCTGTAATGGACCAGTAGTTGACCAATAAGGGAAACAAACGGTAATAATATTTGTATTTGTAAAGTAGTAAACAAAATGCGTTTTTATTTTTCTGTAAAGGTGCGGTTTCGTTTGTGCGATGATTGCATGCAATGATCGCAAGCAACTGCCGCCCGCGTCACTGCATTGACACGTTGAAGGGAAATCAGTGGAGGCGGTTTGGTTTGCGCGTTGGACGCATGGTGTCGCTAGCAACTGTTGCATCGACTCCTTCGGAGAGCAGTCAAGCTGCAGCAGTCGCATGTGTTGCATGGTATTATGAGCAGTTTATATTCGTGTTTTCATTGAATCTTGAGCATTTTGTGCCAAATACGAACTTCAGCAGAGATGAGGATTGAAAGCTGCGTCAAGAATTGGACGAAATTGCTAAGAAATTGTTGGTAAACCCCGAAAGAAAGAGAATGTATGCACAGATGTAGTAAGTTTGAAGCTCAATAGATGGCAGCAGATTACTACAGCAGCTTGAAGTAGCACCATTGTTTGATATTGAATGAAATATGAGTTTAATTTAAAATGCTGATTATATTATTATTATAGTTGTTTGTAATCATGTCTAAAATTGTGAAACTGTAAAAATGTTGTTTACAGAAAGATCTTAAAACTAATAATGCACGAAAAGTAAATCATATGATTGTATAGTTACACTACGGCGTCGCGCACGCGTTAAATGCACAAACGAAACTACCGCACTACATGCTTCCGTCGTACGCATTCATTGAATGCAGTCATTGCATACGGCCATCGCCTAAACGAAACTGCACCTTAAGGTTTAATAGTGTAGACCCCAAACGCTGTGCAATCAGAAAACGTATTGTCACCCACCAAAATCACTTAAATGTATAAAGTGAATCTTGAGCTACAACTGATACATGATGTACGTGCATATGTACTAGAAGCCACGGTACAGTGAGATAATTATTTTATCCCTTCGTTGTTCAAGGAACAGTCTATAGTAAATAGAATGAATGATTTACACTGGAACAATCGTCGTTCACAATTGGCTATTTACAACTGGTCACCTACTGGTGCAACTTCACCTTCAGCAATAAATTTTTGTCTTGTCAAATGAAACAAATACGACTTTTTCTGTACTGTCTCAGGCTTTGTTTCGTAGACCAAATAAAATAAAACACTGAACTGCTGAACAAGACTATACTATTCGTAAAAAATGAATTACGAATTAATAAAAAAAATACGAATAGTATAGTCTTGTTCAGCAGTTCAGTGTTTTATTTTGATCTTAATTGCAAGACGTGCAACTATGTTTTGTTGTCAAACCAAATAAGTACTTTTATATTATTATATAAACGTCAGTTCTTGTTTACACTTAAGATTTTACTTATTTGATCAACCATTTTTACGATCACCTTGTATAGTTTCGACAACGTGCAAATAGAAGAAGATGAAGCTATAAACACATTCCTCGAGTATGTTGGTACGGATTGTTTTAATTCTTTCGGCTTTTATTCCGCAGAGCCGATCAAATTACCTTATGTTCATTCTTTTTAATTGTTTACTAAGTTACAGTGGGTTAGGTTATTTTACACAACCTTTTTTTTTATGTTATTACTGTTTGCAATTAAAGCTACAGTGGCTGTATCGGCTCTGCGGAACTTCACCCATTCTTTCCCTTCGTAACTTACGTAGTTAATTAAGTAATTCTTTATATTAGCTTCTTCTGTTATATGGCTGGTGAATGTACTTCCAGTGTAAATATTTTGGTTGCATCCAATGCAGAGAGTGATACAAAATCAAGTGGGATGGGCGTGAATGCAATTACACTTTTTCACGGGCGCATGTGTGTTGGTGTACTCACATCACTCTTCGATTTTACATCACATTCTTCTGCATTGTACGGAACCGAAACAATACAAATTACTACATTAGAAATGAGTAGTTCAATGCCATATGACAGAAGTAACTTACAGAAAGAATTACAGTTAAGTGCAATGTTCTCTTTATTCCGATAAATACAGACTCGTTTTGCTAGATTTGGCTTGTGATCTATTTAAAAATGGATATGAATTACGTTTTGTGTGTAGTTAAGGAGGTTTATCATTCAAGGGAATAGTAAAGCATTTCAATGATCTATGTACTTCTATGAGCGCATTATGTTTGCAGTTCTTTTGTGCAAGACAAGGTGAAAATGTATAGCTGATTACATCCACAATGGAATCACCTTATAAATAGTGTACAAGGGAGCTTTCTACGAAATGTTCTATTTATGGAGTGCTTTCCCTCAACTATTCCCGACGGCTATAGTCAATGTTATGAGTAACTTTGACCAAGATGTAGTTTTAATGTGGAAAGTCATGGTTATATAACTAGTAATAGTCACTTCATTGCCCACCCCTTTCTGAAACAGTTTTGAAAATTGTATATATACACGTGCATTACTGGAAGGTGTTCTACCAAGAAAACTATAATCTACTGTGTTGTTTACACATTATACATTGCACACAAATGTGTTGCCTGTAAAATTGCCAAAAGAATGCATCTTCTTAAATATTCCTTGTATAAACATTATCGACCATCATATTTACATTGCTAGGTAAGAGAGCAACGTTATTTCCGAAAGTACAAGGATACGTATTTATTAATATTAATATATAAATCATACACTATAATCAGCATAGTTGTCCGCCATATTCCTACGTAATTTAAGGTCGCGTTAAACAGTTAAGGGAGGAAAATCGCGTCCTTAAGTTAAGGGCGAGTTTGAGGAGCTGTTACCCTTGAGGGGGTGAAACACTGGCGCTGTGAGGAAGCGTTAAATGGACTTAACGCTTCCTTAAGATTCAAGGAAGGTCGGTGAAACAGGCCATCTAAAGGTTTTAAAGATTTTGTAAAGAATGTTAATTTTGAATAGGGATTAATATAGCCTAAAATGATAAGCAAAGTGGATTTAATCGGATCAGTATCTTTGAAATTGGAAATATATAATTGCATTTTTATTATCCACAATAAGTCAACATCTAACCGCTACCAGTTGTGTATTCCTCCAGATAAAAGTGCCCTGTCGCTACTGTCCTTCATTGAGTAAATCTCGCTATAAATATACAAATAGATAAACACAACTTTTATTAAGTGCCCTGGCTCTGCCAGAGCTGAAACGCACCACTGACCGCCACAAGTATACAACTGCCTCGCGAGAGGTCTTCTTCATAGATGCATTTAAAGCAAGGATTAACTCAGAACCCAGCGAGAATTACTGAGCCATAATTCTATGGGTAATTTTAATTTTTAACGAATTATGATACAATTTCCATTTAGCAGGAGTGGGAATCGGTATGTTTTTAACGACTCCGACCCCAGCAAGGTAACAATTGCTTCCGACTCCACAGCGCTGATACCTAATTTATTGGAATATATTCCATATTTATTTTGCATTCTCTACTTAATTAATGAGACATTAATGGTGCTAATTACCCCAGCATGCACATATGCGATCTTTATAATTCTCTCTCATTGTTACCAAAGGTTAGGTGGTGTGTAGCCCACAAAATTGACAGTAGTCTTTGTAGTTCACATTAGCATAAATTTCTTTTGTCTCCTTTTAATATTAACACTGTCAGCTTAATTTCATTTTTTTTTTCTAAGTTGTACTTCAGTTGAAGAAATTTAATATGCCCTGTTTTTGTAACAAATACACACCATATGCTCTTTTTATCCTTCAAACAGGCAACACTTTTCTTCTGCCCTTTATGCTTTCTTGGAAACACCTATTAATCATCACATCCACCTTTAGTTGTAACAGCTGGCTAAGTAAATAGAATCCTGGTGCTTATTACCCGATTTTGCCCTATTATCAGTGAAGTTTTACGAAGCACACGGGTGTTCTCTAACTCGCCGGTTGATTTCTGGTTATACAACGGATGTGAACGGAATTAAATACATTTGAGGTTCAAGATAAACTTGGGACTTTGAACGTTATGGGTCATTCCATATAAAATCAACCAGTGGTCTGGAACTTGAAATCCAGGAAATTAGTTAAAGATAAAGATAAAATGAATTGTATGGGCGGTAACAGGAAACTCTAAAACCATTTGCAAAGAGTTCTTCTGCCACTCTCCGGTCGTTGTGGCCAATAAGAAAGAAGAACGTTTGTGATAAGGCTGAACTAAATTTAATCATAGTGGCTTTAACGTTTGAATTCATATTGAAAGGAGGAATTTTTCCCAAGTTAAGACCGAGCGGCCGTAGCTTAGTTGATTGGCTTGGGTCCTGGGAACGATACCAGCGGCCGCCCATCGTGACAGGTTTTTTCTTAGTTTTTCCTCAGTCACAACAGTTGGATGGTAGGGTAGTACTCACATACTAGGCCCTAGCCTGAGATGCGTAAAGGCCATAATTATAATTCAAAATCAATTGAGTTTCAAGCTTGTGGAATACAACGATCGGTTTTACAGTCAAAATACTGGAATGTCCTTTGGAAAATTTGCCTTTCCCATGTTTATGTTAAAATCCACTATGATATTTTCTGTATCAAAGCTTTCCATATTGTACAGTTTTTACTTTTTAAATAAAACGTATTTGCTTTGCTCAGCTATTATTTTATTTTGTCTTAAAATTACTATATTGAAGTATGTGATCAATCCGCCGCAATAAGTCATGGTGGTGCATGAATATCTAGGGTGGAATCGGTTAAAAACAAATCTCACTGACAACTTCCTTGGAGAATAAAGTCAGGTCATTCATCAATTGATAATGTGAGTTGAACCCTGTTTTGAATTTCGTTACACGGTATATAACAAAAAGATCAGATAGTGAAGTGAAGTAAAAAATTTGAGATATTCCAAACTGTATTTTGTGCTCGATACCAAGCGAGATGTACCTCGGCAAATGCTGGGGTGGCACCTTCAACATAGGCCCTGGCCGACCCCTTCCCGAATCTTTTTTCCTTTCCTATCCCGGCCTGAGTCTTAGATGCCTAAAGGCCTTAATTCAAATTCAAATAAAAAGCGAGATGTGGAATTGCCGCAAAATATAGCGGGTGTATTATTCCGTCTTGCAGCAAGGTACTGAATCAGGCAGTAGTTAGCGTATTCCTTGTGTTGATGAAAGTTCCAGTGGAAATCGTGGAGAATTAAGCTAATTCAGTACAACACTACGGTGAATGCAAATTTACAGTTATCTGCTGTTCTGTATAGGTGTGGTAAATAAGAACAATTAGTAAATTTCCAAAACTTGAACATTAGAATCATCACAAGATGTTCTACAGGCGGTAAATCACTGCCATTCACTACGACATACTACAGTCGGTTCAGGGTGCTTATGTAACAAAATATATTTAAACTAATAATTCTTACTTTCTTTTTTGAATACAGAGATCAGACTGGATTAGTATTTACTAGGTTTGTTCTGCAATAGAACTACCAGGTGTGTAAATATGAAACCGGAATTTGTGCATAGACGGCGTTAGCTGTCACTGTGGTGGTTACCGTAAAACTGCATCCTTGGCGCAACTTGCTTGTTTTGACTGCTGATAACGATTTACAACTCACAACCAGACAAGTTTCATGTCATAGTGTAGGGTTTAATAGCGTTGAACATGGCGCAATTTGTACCTACAAACTACGATTTGCGGACAGCATTGATTTTTTGTTACCATTTGAAGAAAACGGCCGCAGAATCGCATCCATGCTTGTCGAAGCTTTCGGTGATCATGTTCTTGGTAAGTAACAGTGCTATGAGTGGTTTAAAAAATTTAAAAGTGGCGATTTTGACGTGAGAAACGAAGAACGTGGAAGATCACCGAAAAAGTTTGCAGACAGCGAATTGCAAGCTTTGTTGGATGTGGATGACGCTCAAACGCAACAACAACTCGCGGATCAATTAAATGGGTTCCACATGCATTGACTGAACGATAGCAGGAAAACCGAAAAACCACTTCCGAAATTCTGCTCGCCAGGTACAAAAGGAAATCAGTTCTCCATCGAATTGTGACTGGTGACGAAAAGTGGATCTATTTCGAGAATCCTACGCCTAAAAGATCATGAGTAACTCCAGGAGAACCGGCAACACCGACTGCAAGACCAAATCGCTATGGAGGGAAGACAATGCTTGGTGTTTGGTGGGATCAGAAGGCAGTGATCTATTATGAACTGCTGAAACGTGGCGAAACCGTTAATACCCAACGTTACCGACAACAAATGATCGATTTGCATCAAGCTTTGCGTGAAAAACGACCAGAATATGACCAAAGACAACATAAAGTGATTGTGCTTCACGATAATGCACCCTCCCACACACCAAAACCGGTCAAGGAAACGATTGCGACGTTTGACTGGGAAATCCTTTTGCAGGAGGCTTACTCACCAGACTTGGCCCCTTCCGATTTTCACTTATTTGCATGCATGGGACACGCACTTGCTGACCAGCGCTTCACATCTTACGAAAATGGCTTGATGACTGGTTTGCAACACAAGAGGCACAGTTTTTTTTGGTCTGGCATCCACACATTGCCGGAACGATGGCAGAAATGTATCTCTAGCGATGGCCAATAGTTCTTAGCATTGTCATCCAGTCACTGTGTCTTTTCTGTACATAAATTCCGGTTTCATATTTGTACACCTGGTAAAATGAAGGTACTATTTGTCACATTTTAACCAGCTAAATTTATTTTGCTAAAAGTCATTATACGTACTGCCATTTAAGCTATTTATGCACGTTACGCCTAAGTGGCTGTGCATTTCTGTTAGAATTACTTTTTTAAGCATGATCCCATTAACATACCATCATGAAATTTGGCACATATATTCTAATCAGATGCACATTGCACAAACTTAAAAAAAAAAAATCGATTTTGAGATTTGCAAAAAGCAACTTTTGTTTTATTTTTGAAAAATTTAAAGATTAATCTAATAACATCAAGTAATACAACAAATTGAAGCCCTTGAAATTCTGAATCGAATGGTACAAGTTTGAACCGTCTAGGACTCTAGTTTTTGAGTTTAGAGCTTTTAAAGGGTTCAAAACGCGTAAAAGATCAAATGATTTTTAAAACAAATTTAACCATTTATAACATAGAAACCAAAAGTGTCAAAAGCATTAAATTTTGTTTTTTTGATCACGTATTGATGCGTAGAACACAGTTACCAAATATGTAAAATCTAGGGTCTAAAATTATTATTTGTTGATTTGGTATGGAATGCCCCTTACAATGAATTCGTTTTAATCCATACAAACACGTAAAGATTAGAACTAGAGGCAGATAAACCTTGGGAGTACTAAAGTTACAAAAAGCTAGGCGACCTGGAACACCGGGAATTTTTCGAGTCCCGCAGTATGCTAATGCCGGGATAGTACCTTCAAACAGCCCTGCTCAACACATCCTCTTCTTTATCCTATCCATGAGCCAAAATGTGTACAGGCTTCAAATACTGTGCAATTAGTATACACAGTATTCAGGAAATTTTGTTTTTATGTACATGGACACATTGAGTTGAAGGGTTAAGTTTATCTTGTGTACTGCAAAATGAAAACGAAATTTAAGAAATGAAAATGTAATCTTTGCAAAGTGTGTGAAACGAGTGGAAGAGCGGATAGTTCGAGGGCCTATTTACTTGTATCCGCGTTCAGGACATATGAATGTTAAAGGGGACATCGCGTATAATTAAGAAGAAAAAAAAAACTTTTTCTAATCCGTTTTCGCTCGCTTGACATACTGTCCGTGATTTATTTTCTTCTCTTTTTTTTTTAGCAAAATACGTGTTATTTATGATACTAAGCGACGCCATTTGTATTTCACCGCCTACCGCCATATTTACCTGTGATGAGCTACTCAAATGTACATTTGACCCAACAACTGGTACAAGTTGGAGTGGATAAAGTAAATTTTACCGGAAAGATTCCATATCTTTCATATACAGATAAGGGATGCTACTTCTAAAGTAAACTATTTTTTCTGCAAGATTGCAGTTGGAAATGCCACGTTTTGCATCCCTGTAACTATGAAACAATAAAATGTGGAATGCCCAAGTGCGCCTGATTCCAGGACGTACATAGCTCACGATTAATGCTCGATAATGTGGGTTCCTTTTATTATTAGTTTATAACGTGTTTTCATTTTTAATACTTCCAAAGTAAGCTAAGATAGCTTTCCGAACCTGAAGTCAATGATTTAAAAGATTGTTGTAGCCGTGTTTTCCAGGGTCTTATTAAATGTATAGTAGATAGTTTAGGAACAGGGGATGGATTGACGATTTGATCTGATTTATTCGGTTGTGAATGAATTATTAATCCTAGGTGGTGTTGCATTGTCCTCAAGAGTTTTTCTCGTATACACCGATATAGACCTACATGATTTTAAGGTGTGTTTCACAAACTATACAGTTAATACACTAATTATAAATACTTTACTTTTGAGATGCATTGGCATCCTTTTAAAAATACAGTTCAATCTTCCAAATAAGGTAATTTTATGTTTTCTGTTTATTTGCACGGGCATCTTAGTGTTCGATGTTTTCTGCAGTCCTAGGTGAACATACTCTTTAGCTTCCGTACCCCTATCCTTTAATCTCGTGTTTCTTTCTTTTCAGCTTGTTGGTTGTACACTACTTTTGTTATACGGTACTTAATTTATTTAAAATCATAATTTCGAACTTTCGTTACTCAGTGGTACATCCGTCTATGTGTGTCCGATTTCGACGTCTCACCTACCTTATGAAAAACCACGGGACCACCAGCGGTTGCCTTCGATGTGAGCACCATGTCTCCTGGCAGTAGCCCTGCACCGTGATTTTAGGAGAGTCCGTTGAAGAACAGGAAGGGGAATCTTGAGCCACTCCTCCTGGCAGGCTTTCCAGAGGCCACGGACAGTAGTGACCCGACGAGATGCAAGTGCTCTTTTCAATAGGCCAAACCCGCAAAAATCCATGGGACTCGCATCAGGTGACTTCACTGGTATGTCCTGGAAGGGAATAGCCTGGATGCCGGTGTCTGTCGCCATCTGTTGCAGAAATGACTGGGTAGAACGCGACGTATGTGATGAGACCTTATCCACGGACTTGATTTACTGCATTTCCATACAAACGGGGCAGATCTTCTGTATAAATTGGTGTGAGAATATGTTGCTGATAAAATGCGGAGTTGATCTTGCAGTTGTTAGGCACTCTGCGAATCGTTAACTTGCCTTCATAGCATTATCCCGCGACAACCATAAACACCTTCGAGAAACTTGCTTTACACTGGCGGATGAGGTCAGGACGGGTTTGTACATTACGGCTCGATCGACTAGATAAATCCATGCTTTATCGTGTGTGACTACAAACTTCCATTTGACCCCGGATAGATGGCGTTCATAGAGGCGCCTGCAGCGGGTTTTTCTGTCCCTCCGATGAGCCGCAGTAAGGACATATCCACAACTTTTAAACACCATCCGGAGCTTTAATTTGTTACATAGGTGGCGGTTCACAGTCGATTGTGCCGGGTGCACTCGTCTTGCCATCACACGTCATGGAGGAGGGAAGCCATAGTGCTGTTACCGCCCATAAAATTCATTTTATCTTATCATGGAGGAGGGTTTTCCTGTAAGGCAATTCGCCGCTACTTCCGAGCTACAGGTGGCGTTACCGCTGTACACGGTCGCTTTCTACTCTCCTTCGTTGGTGAACGTAGTGCTGGAACGTCGTTGTGTTTATGTCGGATGATTATGTTTCTTGATGGTTGTTGTTCCAGTGCACACCCATTTTCCCTGCATTGTTTCTGAATCTGTGTCACGGAAAACTTGGCGTGGAAAAGTGCTACCACGAAGCCTTCTCAAAATCGGTTCACCTTGGGTGCCATGATTCACACAACACACACACGCGACCTTGGCGTGATGCTAGAAGGCTTTGGCTTCCTGGTACTGTTTGAATCATTCGGATCGGTCGATTGTTTGAGCAGGGGTGCAGGTTTCAAATCGGACACATATAGACGAATCGACTTTCTGTAGAATGCTCACCTATGGTGCGTAGGGTCCCCTTTTCGATCCTGGCGCGTTCCATGTAGACACAACTGAATTCTTCGTTGCCTTGGCTCTTTGACAAATAAAACGAAATAACGTTCAATTACAAACTTTACTGACATAATGTGGGATTTGAATCCAATGCTTTGTAGCAGCGTAATGCATGCACTTTCGGTACCATGATGTTTAAGTGAGCTGCTAAAGAGACTGAATAAGAGGCTTTTTCAAAATTTGAGAGTCTTAGACAGTGGAGGTTCACATTCGGAAGTATGATGACATTTTTTAAATTATAAGAATTCCCATTTCAGATGCTAGCCTTTGTTATTGCGAAAAATAAATTTATTAAAAGAGAAAAGTTACCCGAATATTGGTTTTATATCTATGCCAACACTATCATGGGATTGCAAGAGATCTTCGTATGGTATAACTGGTATCACCTCATTCATGTCTCCTCTCCATAACCAGATTAAAACCATGTATCGTCTTTGGTGCTAAATCTAGTACGAAATCGGGCTTGTTTCTTTCTCTGATTGGGTCGCGGTGACTCAGTGGTAGAGCGCTCACGTTTGGTGCGTGGGGTCCTTGGTTCGATCCCGACTCGTCCCATATTGGTTTCGTGGTAGATAAACACTGTGTGCATGGTTTTTCTCGGTGTTCTTCCTCTTTCTTCAGTCCTCTATCATCCATTCGCCCTGACCCAAAGTTGCCTGCTTAGGATCTAAATCTCGTTCAGTTCGATTTATTAGAGCTTATTAACCTTCCTTATAACTTTTTGGGCTTGATTGTGTCTAGTCCTTAGTTTTAGCGCATAGAAGCCACTATCAAAGAGGCAGTAAAGCTATTTATGCACGCGACAAAACGCTGAACTCTGATGGTACGTTGAATCAGATAAATGGCACTGAGGTAACAATTTTTTTTACACCTAGCAACAGTGCAATTTTCTAGTAGCAGCAATGGACTCGCTTAAAACAGGAAAACATACAGTACGTCTCTTCTCCCCGCACATGCTAACTAGTCAACTGTTAATTGTTTTGATGTTCGGCGATGACAAAACTGTTTTTATTTTGGTAGCTAATATTACTACCCGAATTATAAACGCACAATAATCCAACATAAATCATATTGCACGTTTTTGACTGCTCACCCAAGATTTCTTCGAATGAAGAACATAGAGTGTTTTTTTGCATCTTCATCGAGGAAGCGATACGATAGTCATTATTAATTTCCGGATTCGGGAGAAGTAAAAGTCGTGGCAGTAACTAACGTGCACAAAGTGCTTCGTGATCTATACACCTCTGCGTCATTCGAAACCATGCCTGGAAGCATTCACGTCAGTTATGCTTGCAACCTCTTGCCGATATGCTTCACTCTTCTGTGCCTACAAACCCGGGACCGCAAAAATTCACTGGTAGGAGTAAATGAAATCAAGTAAAGCCCAGGTCAGGGTTTGCTGCATCATTTGTATTGGAGGTTAACTCACCAACTTAGGATTTTCGTTCCAGAATTACTGGAGCGCAATTGTACAGGCAGCAACATCTAATTGTTGACCAACTAAGAGTCGTTTAGAAATACCTAATAGTTGGTACTCCATGTCCGGAAATTAAATTAGTGATGTTCTGGGGCATACCCAAAATGAGAAAATTAAGCATTCTCGAATACGATTTTTAAAAAGATCATACTATTAACGTGTAAAGAAGTACGAAACCTAAGCATTTACCAATTGTTTTGATTCTGGTAAGTCAAAGGCTGGAAGTTTCCGGTTTCCTTTTCACGGCAGTGCCCGCCAAAGAACGTGCTGCTTATTCTAGAACATTACTTTCAATGACAAATATGAGGTGGACGTATGGTTAATGACTTCTAAAATTTGTACTGTATTCTCTCCAATATTGTGTACAGTAACATGAAAGACAGTTTTCAAAAACATATGTTTCATGAGTTAGAGAAAGCCTAATGGTTCAACAGGGCTGCAGAGTCGGTAGCCCCTACACAAAAACTCCGACTCCTGAATTTTTAATACCACCAACTCCGACCCCTATAAAATTTGTAATATATACTTCCTTACATTAATTGATAGACGCTACGTACAAGGCATTTAATCGCTGTCAAGGAGAATGATCAGGCGGTTTTTAGAACCTTTGCTAAACATATTTAAGCTTGTTATTTGAAATTTGATATTGATGTATAAAATCGTGAAAGGTATAGCTAAACATAGCACCTCGTGTCTAGAGACAGTACAATACAACGCATGATAATTATAATGTAAATATTCAACGCTGCAGCTGGACTAATGTTATAATGTAAATTATCATAGTTTTTATTTATTCATTTAAAGTATATAGATCCTATGTATAGTACGGGTAGCTATTTTACACTTGGAAATACTACGGTATGAACAAAAACAAATATAATAGATATAAGAAAATACAATAGATATTGATATTAATATTTTGATAAAGTAGTTTTGTGAAGGTAAAAGTCAGAAGGGTTAGTCAGTGAGTGAGTGATAAAAGTTTGGACAGTCTGGTTAAAATTGATTTCATTTCTAAAGATAATCTTGGAGTTTTGATGTAGAAATAGTCGTTACGCCTGTTATTAGCTCTCGGAAGATTTAACTTAAACAAGGAAAGAATATATTTTGTGTTGACATTACCATTCATAATTCTTAAGGTGGCTCAGTGGTAGAGTGCTCATCTCTGTTGCGTGGGGTCTTCGAATCGATCCCGGCTCATATCATTTGTGGTGAACAAACTCCGCGTGGTTGGGTTTTCTAGGAATTCTCTCGTTTCCTCCCACTTTCTTCATTCCACCAATTCTTCCATCATCATCATCCATTCGGCCTGAGCCAGAGTTGCCTTAAAAATAAAATTCAAATTAATATTTTTTAAAGGAATCTAAGGTAGGTAGGGAGGTAATTTAGTTGAAGGTGGGAAAGAACGTCATTTTTGGATAGAGATTAATTTAGAAACCTAAAATGATAAGGAAAGTGGATTTAATCGACTCAGGGCCGGTTTCTCCAACGTCGATTAAATATAGCTTAACCATCCGATAACTAACCGTGCGTTAAATTTTTAACCGTCCGTTAAAATTTTTCCATTTCACCAACGCTAACATTACAAATGTAACAAACCGTTTACAATCGGACCGTTAAGTGAAGAAACTACTTGATTTCTAAATTTCTCATAAGCTAAACGAATTCTGATTGGTAGACTGAAAAGTTGTGTACACCTGACAAATGAACCTCGCAATCCGCAAGCAATAGGTCGCAGGCACTTCGTCGTGTGTTTTTGTGTTTTTATACGTGTGTGTGTGTATGTATTCAAATGATCTCCAAATAAATGCCAATAAAATAATATTAAAATTCGTAAACAAGGCAAGAATATTATCCTCTCCCGACTTACGGAAGCAAGTTTAGTATATATATCTTTTCGACACACTAGAGGAATAGAAACAGATGAGTTGAAAAATGTTTCTTATGTATGAATATGTTAATACAGATTGTTTCTACTTTCGTTTACATAGCTAATTGCAGTGCTCAAAAGGTTGAAGCCCTTCATTCTTATAAATATAGACAAGATTAGCCAGTTTTCATCTATTTCATGGATGTAATACTTTATGTTAGCTACTTCTGTTGTGTGGCGTTAAATGTAGTTCCAATGTTGTTATTTTCATAATTTCGGATGCATGCAAGTATAATGAAATAAAGTCAAGCAACGGGGTGGATCATGGATCAAGGTCACCCAGCTACTGAGCAATACGTACGCTTTATAACACACATTCCCTTGCAAATGATTTACTTAGACACTTCTGTAAATACCTAGCGGAAGACAGCAACCCATATTCAATTTCGAGAAGCTATACTTAATAATAATTTACATAAATACGTAATCGATTTACTTTACACACAGATATGGTACCACATGGGAAATATCAGTGGCGTCATTTCGTGTGATGAATATCACGTATTTGCTACATAATTAATAGAAAGATATCGAGGGGCGCTAAAAAACGTAGATAGGTTAGGTAAAGCCAGGGTAATTATTTTATCATTATACTTGAAGCACATCACATTTAACAGGACATACTTGTGTTCAGCTCCAACGCGAAGTAGCTAATTAATTGCACGTACTTGTTGCAATTTCAGTCTCATACTTTTATGGCCTAAATCTTTCTCCTGTGAATTTTACATTTTTTGGCTTACCTAAATTGAACTTAACCCGGGGCTGGGACACATTATTGAAGGGTGTATGCGTGTTCTTGCACTCACATCATCCTTGTTCCATATTGTTCATTGCACGGATCCGAAGTAATGTCAATATCAGTTGCAAGTACATTCAGCGCCGCGTAACAGAAATAGCTAAAAGTAAGAAATACTTAATATGAACAGGAATGACTTACTGGCAATAGTTAAAGGAGATATACTCGACGGAAAAGCATTCTTTGTACGTAGTATGAAGAAGTCTTATCGTTATGCTAACTTTTCCTGTTTCCATGTGAACATTTATAATACACGATCGGTAATGTTCACAATACTTTTTTTTACTCATCATTTCCCCTCCCAAAATATCTTAAATCGACGTTTCTGGCATGTACTACCACTCTCCGAAATAGTTTTGTAAACTATATACAGACACGTATTAGAGAAGAGTATTCTCCTGAAATTATTTAAAAGGAATTATGTTAATCTTTAAGACGACGTGTACAAAGGAGTAGTAAAGCGACTTCGTGCGTTTTTTTTTTTTTACAAGATTGCCTTTCTTTTGTACGATATATATTAAAAACGATGATCAAGTGCGTAATTTATACCTTACGCCTAAATACGTAGCGCACACGTCTACTTCTCCTGTAAAACCATTCTTTAGAGCGCGTCTTCTTAAGCATACCCATATAGGCCCCTAACATACTCTAACATCATATTTACATTGCCTGCAAAGCATGCAACATTGGTTTTAGATGTTTTTGATCTTTAATACTATTGAAATGCATTGTGCCAAGTTGTATATTTCATCAAGCAATTCTGTATTTATGCTATCCATTTCTTGTTTCCTGTTGTCAAACTTTCGAGATACACAATCACTATCGGACCGTTAAATATTTAATCGACGAAAATCTGATGATTAAAGTTAACGACAGATTTAACAAACCGTTAGCGTTAACCGATGTTGATGAAACGGTCATTTCTCCTAATCAGACGTTAAATGTGTTTAACGGGTTGTTAAATCTCTAACCAGCGTTGGTGAAACCGGCCGTCAGTATGTTTGAAATTGGAAATATATAATTTTTTTTTATTATCTGCAGTGAGTCAACAACTAACCGCTACAAATAAACAACTGCCTCGCGAGAGGTCTTCTTCATAGATAGATGCATATGCTTTCAAGCACGGATTAACTCAGAACCCAGCGAGAATTCCTACTAAGCTTTAATCCTGTGGAAAATTTTAATTTTTAACGAATTGTGTTACAATTTCCATTTAGGAGGAGTCGGGGTCAGTATGTTTTTGATGACACCGACTCCAGCAAGACACTTTTTGCTTCCGACTCCACAGCCCTGTGGTTCAAGAAGTAGAAGTATTTTCACATATTTGAATAGTTTGTTACATGAGCTAGCTCTAATCAATCCTGCTGATTATTATTTAGTATTTTTTTCTTGAATTCTGCTTGGCTACATGGTAATTGTAGGTGCCGAACTCAGTCATGTACTGGCCAGATTAAGTATTGTGATTGTTTAGCACCAAAAGTAATGAAGCTTTAATTTTCCTGCCTATTACATAATATTGTAGTGAGGCCTCATATAAAGTGACACCAGCTTAAGAATAAGACTCTTCGGGAATCAATGGTCGATTGTTCGATAGAGTGTATATCAGTAGTAGCCACTTAAATCAAAACAATTGTACCTTTACACCAACTTCTGTAGTACCTCGTCAAGGAATGGTGACGCTAGTATGTCTGGCTAGTTGTTCATTCCATGAGCTGCACAGCGCCAGTCCATAGATTTCCTACACCGATCCTTTTGCACGACTATCACTGATAACGTTATGAACGCGTTGCACACGATACAATCGACGATGGAGCTCGGTGCACAACTGTGATTGACGATGGTAAGACAGGGACAGCGCTCAGTTGTGATTAATGAACTCATTCAAGAAGTCGTCGAAATCTTACGTGAAAGGCATCGTTTCACGATTTCACAATTCTCTCTTGAACTATAAATTTCGAGGACTATTCTGTATGCAATCGTTAGACAGATTTGGCTATCGCTGTCCATCGCATGGTAGAGTTATCATTTAGCTGGTTACCAAGACGTCGTTGGTCTTGTACTGTTCCAGGAATCACCAGAACTCCAACCGAAGCTCCCGCTCCTCCCGTTCAACTCACTCGTTCCTTGCCTTCGGATCCTCCAAAAGCTCTTCAAACTAACGCACCTCATCCTGACTGCATCAGCTGAGTCTGAAAGAATCCTAAGTAGTCTACCGCAGGCCTCTGAATCTGAACACGATCATGACCCTTCCTCCACAACTGACAGCTGCAATAAACCCCGCTACAGGATGTCTTTTTTTTTTTAAACCTAGTCCGACTTTTTTTTTTTAAACCTAGTCCGACTTTTTTTTTTTTTAAACCTAGTCCGACTTTTCGACCGTCACCGTCGCTCAACATACTCTTTCCAACATCCCTCGAGTTGAATTTCATTTAAATTTACCAACCTCTTACCCTTTAAACTATGTTCTGCCTTCTACGTTGGAGAAACTATTCGCGTAACAGCTATCGTTACTCCAAATAACAAAACTCATTTTACATTACCTTTGACGAAATCTTCCGCGTCAGTATCCTGAAAATTCTAACTCCTTATTCACCTGCTACAGTTGAGAAGATATTGAAGCAGGCTTACATCTCTACCCTCTGCGGAAACCATAAACCCGACCTTAACTTCATGTGTATTTCCCGGCAGCCCCGTTCTTCTTTTTCTTCATAATTTTCTTTCTGGTGATCCTTCTCCTTATTTTTATTATTTATCATCTTACATTATTTTATTTACTCTTCCCGCTGATTCTGTGCCCTGTTACCCCTGTAGGAAGGTTCTAACTGCCTCCCAGCTATCTCCCTCTCCTCCACATTTCCTTCGTCACTTAGTATTTCTTCCGACCCCTTAAATAACTTTCCCGCCTCCATGACCTGCCTACTCCCTGATCCTGCTTTCAGTAAGCAACGTGACTGCCCCATAGCACCAATCCTCTCTATCAGTGTCCATTCCTGTTATGTGAACATGCCTTCGGCGGAAGGTTCTCATCGTTTTATTGTCTATGTGAAGGTCTTGCACGCCTGTCTGTGCCTACTAATATGTAAGTAATCTATTTTCCTTCATCGTTTCATGCCGGCCGACCGGTCTGCCGCGGTAGGCCATCGGCTCGAAGGGTTCGAGTTCGGGAAGGGACATGGGTGTGGATTTTAACATCTAAAGGCGAATCGTGACGGGCCGAAGTCCAAAGTTACTAGACTGGCTCATATAAATAATAAAGTTTACCAAAGTTTTCCTCGTTTCATCATAACTAGCACAAACGAAAGCCGGGAGGGCAATGTAAGGCAAATTTATGAGAAAAACTGAAGGAAAATACTTAATTCATAAGTTCCGTAGTAAATCACACACATTTTACATATGTAAAAGTCACTATGATATTTCGTGCATATAGTTGCACGTTTTCAAGTGTAGAGGAAGAGAGTGAAGTTACACGTGTTCACAAAGTACAAGATTGAAGAGACAGTGCCGACACGTAGCGGACGAAGCATCAAACTTGGAAAACAACTGACTGCCGCAGCGTGTAGATTTCCGGAGCTTGTAATAATATACAACTGTATAGCATGTAAGTACAGGGTGGGGTCGTGGATGGTAATGTGTTGACAATGCAGAGCAGACGGGAAGTTTAGTTATTGAAGGTTAAGGCCAGGATACATTTTCGCGCTTAAACCATGAATACAGGTACTCTCCCAAAGACGGTGTGTTAAGGTGCTGATCGTAGGGGGGTAAAATGTGGATTATGGCAATTAGGAAAGATAGATCAAAATTGGTATTGTGGGACTCGGTGTGCAAGGAAACTGTGGCATGCGGTTTGTTGATAATGCAGTAGAACGATGGTTGTTAATACGAATGTGGAGAGCTCCATCTGTTTCCCCCACATAAAAGGCTTCACAGAACTTGCAGCTTAGGATGTATATAACATTAGAGGCGTGGAATGTACCCTTGGAATTTAGGGTGTACCAACGATTAGCAGTATTGGTAGTGACTGTATGAGAAGTGATGAAAAATGGAGCAGACCTTACATCTGGGTCTCTTGCAGCCATGGGCGCCGATTTGGGGTGGCGGCGAGGAAGGATTCGTACGGATCAAGATGTTTCTAAGATTAGGTGGATGTTGAAAAAACTAATCTCGGTTTGGTGGGGAATGCTGATCTTGTGTCTGGGTCAGATTGGAGGATGTCGAAATTAGGGTTTAGGATTTGTTTGATTTTGGTTAGTTAAGAATGGAACTGGGCGATTAGAACCAGTGTGTTGGAGGTTTGAGTGTCTGCTCTGCATTTTCAACAAATTTCCATCCACGATCCCATCCTGTACTTACACCATAGACCTCATAATAGACTTAGCACGCTTCCCCATTTCTGGCCGCGCTAAAACTAATGAATTTTTATTCAGAGCACGTGATTCTGAATCCATCCGCTAGGTAGCTCTGCCATAGACCTCATAGTAGAATATGAGGTATATGGCAGAGCTACCTAGCGGCTGTACACTATTACAAAATTCACTCTCTTCTCACACATTCCACCTAGCCGCTTGCTTCCGGGTTCCAGAAGATTAGTTCTTTTTTTTTCTTTATTTTAGACAATTTCGTTATAGTACAGTTGTATATTTTTACAAGCTCTGTACGTGCTGTGGCAGTCAGTTGTTTCCAAGTTTGATACTTCGTCCGCTACGTGTCGCAACTCTCTCTTCAATCTTGTACTTTGTGAACACGTGCAACTTCGCTCTCTTCCTCTATACTTGAAAACGTGCAACTATATCTACGAAATATCTTAATGACTTTTATGTATGTAAAATGTCTAACACGGACCTTATATAAGCTGAAAGTATTTTCCTTCATTTTTCTCATAAATTTGCCTTTATATATAATCACTAACGCCGGGAAGGCAATTTAAGGTAAATTTATGATAAGAGGAAAGGGATATACTTAGATTACTTACAGACCTTGTTCCATAGGCGAACACACTTTAACACTAATATGTAGAGTACTTGTAGAGAACATAAATTTACCTCTCATCTACCTGACCCGGCCTCACGCAGATTACCGAGAACAGCTTAACCTCAGAGAAAATTTCCTCGTCCTTTGTCCATCCTATGTAATTTCCTGTAATTCTTTGCTGGGCTACTCACGAAGTTTTCTACCTTTGTCGTTTGTTTTCTCGCCAACTTCGTGTTTTCCCCCCTGATATTTCTTGTTTCCTTTAGTATTATTATTATTATTATTATATGTATAAGATAGTTAAAGGTAAAGCTATCACCTGTGCGATACGCACTCGCCATGAACGGCGGCATATGAGGTATGTGGAGGTACCGTTCCACATATTCTCGACCTCCGGTACAAGGTGGGGTTGGGTGGTTAGTCCACGCCTTTACCGCCCGAAGGTGCCCAGTAATATTAAGGACTCAATTTGACAGAGGCTGAGTGTACATCAGAGCGCCAGGTGTGGTAACAGTGCGAGAAAAGTGTCCAGCGTCCTGGGCGGGATTTGAACCCGGGCCGCTCGATTCGTAGTTAAACGCGCTACTGCCTGAGCCACGGCGACTCTTTATGTATTAGATAGGAAGATGGTGAAATAAGGAAGGAAAAAAGGTACTTATCAGAACACAGACGGGCGTACATGAACTTCACAAACAACAGTGCTTTGATTCGCGAAAGTCGTGTTCACATAATAGAAAAGGAGAACTGGTGCTAGGGAGCGGCCATGTTGCCTATAACATGACCCTGTTGCGACTATGTAACTATGTATGTTAACTAAAGTAGAAGAAATGTTACTTACGTGTACAGGACATGGTAGCAGGTGCTTTAATACTTCACAGAGATAAAAGAAGTGGGTAGGTTTTCCCGATTCTGTTACGGAAAAGAATTATCGAGGAGCGGCCATTACTCAAATCTAGGCGTGTTTGACTAGATCATGACGGCGAGAGAATTGCTAAAAGTAGCTGGAAAAACAGATAGATGATGGGAGTGATATAAGTAACTGGTTGTCATAAAGAACCTTCCTGAAGGAGGGATAAGGATTAAAACCAACGAGAAAAATAATGAACTAAAAGCAGATCAAATAACGATAATGATAAGAAGCGGATAAGTGTAAGTCAAAGTCAGAGGATAAATAGTTGGATGCTGATTTCTGAATAGCTCTGGCTTGTATGTATTCTTATTGGTGGCTTAATTTACTTAGATATCCAATAGATTTATCGTAGTGAGTAGTCAGTCGTTCTATTCCGAGTGTTGACTAGAAAATCTTATTGACTACTGGGGAGTAATGCCTTTGTTTAGAATAAGAGAGATTTTAAAATCACGGAATTTTATCTTTACACCTGCTGGCTGAAATAAACATAGCTCACGTAAGTTTAATTTATTTTCGGATGTCTGGTTGTTAATATAGCAGGTCATATCTGACATCTGTTTGCGAGTATTTTCAGTTTTCTGAGATAATGTGGTTTATTCTGTGTATATTTAATTTGGTTGGCGACAATGCATGCATGACTCGTATTTAAAACTGGTATTTCTCACTAAATCTGATAACAGCAATGTTTCCATTCTAGCAAACCAGAGGCTAATAGCATTATTATTATTTCACATCAGGCAATAACTTCTATACGTACAGTGCGGTTGAGTTTGTTCTCATTCGTAGAAAGAAATGAGAAGGTCACCAACACCTTGGCTGCTATTGCAAATTAAATTACTTTGTGTCCCGAAGCCGGGAAGATGTTTTTCTGTAAGGAAATATATACTTGGAATTGTAGTCGTGCCTGTAAATTTCACCCTTAGTGCATGTTTATTCAAACATTTGTGGAGAAATGTTGCAAGAAAACGTAATCATTTTGTACCGTAATACTAAATAGGCTTATCTTGTTTTTTTCTTCAGGGAGACATTAACAGCAGGTGGCAGCATGATATGTTTGATGGTTATGGTGGAAAGTCCGCAGGAGGAAGACTCGGAATATCTGGTTCTACTGGTGGACCAACGAAGCTCTTGGTGTCCAACCTCGACTTCGGAGTTTCAGATTCGGATATCCAGGTAAGTTTTTGTCTATAGAATACTCACCGTGATAAAACTGAACTCCTATAATAGGAGTATAATTATGTCAGTGCAGGATTTCCACTTGCCTGGAAAGTCAGGCCGAAATATCAAATTATAAGTCAAAAGTTGTGAAAAGTCGGGAGATGCGAAGTGTGGGTTTCTGAACCTTTCTTTAACTTTAATTTTGGTACGGTAGGCATTTATTATGTAATAAGATCTGCTTCAAAAATGTGGCGATTTGGAACGAAGCCAGTGGCCTCAATTTCAATTTAAAACTGTTTATTGCACTAAGAAAATTACGATATTCTTGATTTTACGTATTTCCTTATTTACAGTATGTGTCTGTATGTACAATATTTATCTGGAAATCCCCCTTCCCCCCCCCAATCCGGTCCAGTCTTTAATATCTCTGATCTCGGAGAAACATTGGGGAGGCGGTGTGGGATCAAATCATGCTCGGAGCTGACCATCCTTCACATTTTTCAAGGCTTTCCTCAGTCTCTCCAGGCAAATTGCAGGATTGTACATACACTAAGGCCCCTATTTTCCCCATCCCTCCAGAAGTGTTCTCGCCGAGGGACTAATCATTCAGACATGTGACTAACGTAGTCGTCGTAAAATTAACCTGGCAAAGTCAAGGAACTCATATTGGCCAATTAAGTGGAAACCCTTAAGACAATAACTATTCATCTCTTATTTGTTATAATTGTGTTGCCATTATTCGTATTTTATTGTTATTTGTGTTAGAGAGTACACACACACACCACGGCGTAATCACCTCATTATACTGTAGATTTATCTCAAATGCAGTTCTTTTCAAGTCGCAGTCAAGTCAACACATAAAGCAGAATTGAAGTTATTACGAAATTAACTCGCCAATTAATTATTAGAAGATTCTTTGAGACTGTTGCAATCTTTAGAAGAGAATTAATTGAAATCTCACAATCTTATTATAATGAATAAAAAAGAGAACTAAAAACGTAACATTGCCTGCCATTGGAATCTGCATTTTGGTAAGTGAAATGTGAAAATGTCCTGCTCGCGATATTAATCAAGTAAGGCCAAAATGTCTTGACATTTACATTACAGCCGCTTACTAGATCTTCAGTTTCATTATTTGCCTGTTGCGATGACATGGACCACAGTTTGAGAACCACTGCTGTACACCTTATCAAATGTCACTGCTTCAACAATAAATGCTCGTAAAGGAAAGTGTTAAAACACACTGGCCAAGCGTCACCCTGTAAGCTATGTTCGCAATGGTTCAAGAGTAAGTACAGAATACGATGACATTCCTCAACCTGTGTCATGATCGGATTTTGCCAGGAATCGAACCATCGGAGATCGGATTACCGCGGATCTACTGTATTGTAAAGGTTGGGAAAGAAAAATCAACGGTCTGTTGGCATGACTAAAGGATGCCTATCTGTACAATTCATTGAACACGAATGCCAATTCAAATAACCAGGTGTCAAGATTATTTAAACACAGGAAGAACACTACCACATCACGTTATCCAAAGTAATACATAATGCCACTAGCAATATTGAGAGAACAGGCATGTTCTATCATTTCTAGAATACCAGTACTGAACACAAAGGATATCTGGACGAGGCTTGGCATCCTCACATAGAGAAATTCTTGGCACCACGTTAAATATAACATTGTCAGGGGGAGGGGAGTGGGGTAAATAAAGCCATGTGGGACGTTATGTACTATCTACGATTACTGAACCTCAAACATTTTAAAACATTAACTCGTTCATGTAAACACATAATTATACGGTCTTTCCCAATAAGAACTCCAGTAGCTCTTTGGTTTTGGTTTCCAATATAGTCTTCGTTCATTTTACTTACACACGGGGTCGGTTCCGTTCTACTTTTTTTTCTGTATATGGCTGCTGCTTAATAAATTTTCCGTTTTCACTAAATATTTATCTTCTATGGCATCTTGAAACCGTGACAGTTGTATTTGAATGTACTGTTGCGGAAGAATTTGGATTTCAGTTGTACATACTACATCAAGGCCAGTACATGACATATAAGTACATCAGTTGTAAGGAAACTCTGTTGCCCCATAGTCTTATAGTGCCTTGGTCAAGTAGACAGCTTTTGTTCAGTGTGAGGTGGGTCAGCGCAACGAATTCCCATTGCTTAAAAGGGACACATAAGTAGCGAAAACTTCTTGAACTACAGAAGATGCCATCTTTGTGCCAAACAAAAATTTACAATGTGCTTCGGGTTCGACAAGCATTCACACGTTACTTGTGCGTAGGTTGTGGGTTCAAACTCTGTGGGGCAGGGGGGGGGGGGGTCCCATTGAGCGTGAAGGTTCGGAGCGTAACTTACTAAAAACTGGCACCTTATTAGCTCTCAACCTCATTTATGTTAACAAATGACGCAAGCAAGGAAAAAAAGAATGCTCTGGCCAGCCAGGGAATACAGCAAGTTCATGGAAAATGTGAATGTAGTGTAGTGGACAAAATATTTGTTTAATTGAATGTAACGAGGAGTTATGGTCTATAAACTTCTATGATTTATTCTGATTAAGCCGTAAAGTATGGGTACACCAGCAGTAGCAGAATATTTACTAAAACAACACCATCAAGTTCCGTTTGAGGAAACCTTAATTTTATATAAAGAAGGTAGACGGCAGGACGGACTCGTGTCATTGAATAAATGGCAATAGCATGAATAAAGGAACAGGATACAATCTTAATAAGTGGGAACTCTCATTTTGCTATTGTCAGATCAAAGAGCCAATAGAGAAAAGAATAAAGGCCAAAATAGACAAATCACATCATAGATCTGAAGGATTGGTATTAGCCATTCAGGGTTACGATGTGACAAAACGAGATGGTCAGCTGAAAACAACAGGAAGCACTATGCGCGGTTATGCTCATCATATGTGTAGGAATTGTTGTTAAGGATAATCTAAAGCAAAGATCTCCCACATGTTGTTGTGAATGTCGAAACCTATAACAATGAAGCTCTTTCAACAGTGAACAAAAAAGAAAATTAAAAATCGGCATCGATCGTGCTCTTGAATTGGTTATGAACTTCATTCCCTGAAAGTTTGAACTCTCTAGGCTTGAATTTGTAGGAGGAGCAAGGAAATTTCGTGTAACAGTGATAATACATTAGACATATACGGAGATAGTGCTGCCATCTTTTGTTGGAGATCGTACTTTAGATTATCCTTAACAAGTGAGTATTCTGATTCTACTATCACTGAGGCTCCAAACGTCTCTTACAATAGTAATGCATAGGTTTCACTTAATTTCACTCTGGTTATTGTCAGGTACTTCGTTTCAAGAGAGCACAGACTTCCTACCATGATATCCACCCATTATAACATAACTATTATCCGTACGGGTATTGGACAAAATAATGGAGACACTTGGGGAAGTTGGAAAACTTTGTATTAATAATTGTGTGTGTCCACCTTTACCACGCTGTACAGCTTGAATTGTGGACGGAATTGACCGATACAAGTCCTGAATGGTGGTGTGTGGAATTTAAAACCATTCTTCATGCAGCACAGCCTTCAGCTCAGGTAGAGACGAAGGAGGTGGAAATCGACGCCGAACCTTGGTTTCCAAAACATCACAGAGGCTCGATGATATTCAGGTCTGGGCACTGCGCGGGCCAGGGACGATATTGAACCTCATCAGCATGCTCGTGAAACCACTCTTGAACAGATCCAGCGGTGTAAATGGGGACATTATCATCCTGGAATATATCATTCCCGTCTGGAAATTAAGTTTGCACCATTGGGTGGACTTGGTTAACCAAGAGTTCTCTCTACACTACTGCTGTGACCGAATCATGTAATGCGACAAGGCGGGCTGTCGAATGTCATAATAGAGCCACCACCATGTTTGATAGTCGGGCTGAGACAATGCATATCGTATGCAGGGTGTCTACCACCATGGAGAACCTGGAATACTAAGGGAATTTTATAAATCTGGAAAACTCAGGGAATACTTAGGGAAAACTATAACTTATGAGTGAAACTGGGGGAAAATTATGAGGTGGACCTATCCACAGTTGGTGAGAGCACAGCCCAGGCAGCACGGAGGTCGTGGGTTCGATTCCCACTGCTGACCGGATATTTTTTTTTGTGTGTGTCAAAATACTCTATTTTAAAGAAATCATATTTTTTTTTCTTTCACTTGCGAAATACCAATAATGTACAAGATATTTGAACTGGATGGTGGTGGGATTTAAAAAATGTCATTGGATATTATTTACATGTTCCACTATACTAAAAACTCAGGGAATTTCAAGTCAAATAATTAGTCGACACCATGCGGATGCTTCAGAGGGTGTTTGCCAGTCAAACACACATCCATTGGTGGGGAAGAGGGTAATTAAGGGCGACTCGTCCGACCACACGACACGTTGCCAGTCCTCCAACGTCCAGTTTTTGTGGGCATTGCAATATGTACATCGCCTTTGGACATTCTTGTCTGATATTGAGACATTCCATGTCAGATCAATCATCTTGACCTCACCAGTTCTGATTTGGATGAAATTTGGTATGAAGAACACATGTGACAAAGTAAGTGATTCTGCCAATTTTCAGATTTTTATTTTGAATATTGTCGAATATACAGGTTAATAAAAATCAAAATTAAAAAAAAATAATCAAATTAAAAAAAAAAAAAAACACGCATACATACAAATGGCTGCAACTTTTACCCTAATTGTAGTATAGTGAAAATCTAACATCGTTGAAAAGCTAAGGAATAGAGCTTTCTAACTGATACCTTACATGACGACAGATTACAGTTTCAAGGTCATTCACTGTGACCTTGAATATCGAAACATGCCATCTCAGTAAATTATGAAAAACTAAATATTTTATTGCCACAACATTCTTCTAGCCGTGTACCAAATATTAGGTTAGCACCGCAGTGGCAAGGAAGTGCAGGATTAATGGGAGAATGTCTCTATTAGGGACTTGCGAATATCTACATGCCCATGGATACCCATTTTATGCAGTTCCGCCTCACTGTTTTGGATGATACTGGGCTATTTACGTGCAGATTAAGTTCTGTAGTAACTTTCGCGGCTTTTGTGTTCTGCGCTTCAAGGCCCGGCGATCCGTATCCTGCAGCATCGTCTGTCGACCACTATTGTGCTTCGCTGATTCTGTTTTACCGTGCACTGTGTATGCGGTCATGAACTTCGTGACCGTGCCTTGTGTTACACCGCATAACGTCGCTGTTTTGCTCACAGATGCTCCAGCTAGACGGGCATCCACAGTTTGAAACTCATTTAAGTCGTACATACTGGTCACTCACCACACCTGTCCATCCTACCTGCAACAAACAAGAAACGGTTGATTTACGCAGTGCTACCAAGCTTAGTTACAATATGTCCCACTTTTGACAAGTGTTTCCATTCTTTGTCCAATATTTGTACGTGCTCAGGATATATATTTTTTGACACGGAAGTACAAGACGGGGTTCCTCGCTCTATGCTATTAAGGGATCCCAGCTGAAACCAGTAATAACATTGGTGAAACGATTGTGTGGTTTTTGTTAAATGATAAGGCAACAGTGTATTCAAACATGGTTGGTACAAACCTGGAAAGTCAATGAATTGGAAAATGGTCAGGGAAATGAGTAAAAAGTCAGGGAAGTTCAATTTCTTGCAATTTTAACACCTTTTTCTATTGTAAGGAAAAGTGGAGATTTATAAATGAATAATGTTGCGGAAGGGGAGGGGGGGGGGGTGCAGTAAGTTTGTATACTTTTCAGATAATGTGAAGCCATATTCTCAGAGGTTATAACATTGAAGTTTAGGGCTACTGCAGGCAAACCTGCTAAGTGCACTTCTGATACAGCACAAGATGCATTCAAGAAGTGCAAATTTGTATTTTTAAAGACAGTATGCGATGAGTGTCAGCCTTTTCACCAGCGTTTCCAAACATCCAAACCAATGACTCTTCTCTTGTTTGAAGCACTGAAGCAGTTGTTACTTGCACTGATGTGTCGCTGTGTGAAACCAGAGATTCTCAAGACTACTTCCACCGCAAAGCTACTGTCCATTGATATGAAATCTTCAGAGAACTTGGTTCATCCAGAGAATGTAGACATAGGTTTTGCTGCTCGTCGCTTCCGTGGAGCAATTCCAAGCTCAGCAAGTGAACGTGACAAGCTGGAGTTCCTGTTGCAATGTCGACATGTATTGACTGCAGTGATTCAGAAGCTCATTGAGAGGATCCACTGAAATACAAGATAGTTAGGGCTTTGTCTTCTCTGGATCACTGCATAATTCAGCCAAACTCAACACTTGCACAGGTTTAATATACTGCTAGAAGAGCTACACACTGCACATCAGGTAGCAGCAGAAGTTGCAGAAAATGCCAAAAAACAATTCTGCTATCTTTGTACACAGGACCAGACTCCCTTTCAAGAAGTTTGTCAAGAACTGAGCAAGGGAAAGTACCAACACTTGCGGGAGGTGGTGAAGTTATGTCTGATTTTATCCCACGGAAACGCAACTGTTGAGAGTGGGTTTTCCATAAATAAGTCCTTGCTGATTGAGAGCATGCATGAGAGAACAATTATTTCTCTGAGACATGTGCATGATGCAGATCATGAAATTGGGAATACTAGATGTGAAAATTGAAAAGAAAATGATTGATTACGTGCGTGGTGCTAGAAAACGTTATGAAGAGAGAAAGTCTGAGAAAAGACATTTGATGCAACAAGTTAGTAAGGTGCAAGAAGAGAGAAAACGATTGGAAGGGGCATGGAAGAAAAAGATCAGTTGTTGCAAATGGAACTGACAGAACTGAAGAAAGGGGTTGTTTCGCCCTGAAGTTGCAGAACTCATTTGCTTATTGCTTTTATGTGGTTATGGTCAGTGGTAATAATGATATTGATTTAATTGGTGAAAGACGTTGTATCGTGCTTGTCATATTTTTGGTATTGTTTGTTTACTTTGAAAGCAGTATTGTAGTGCTTCTTACTGCAATAAATATATGTGTAGAAACCGGAAAATAAGAAAAAATAATGCGTGTGGATCAGATGGCTGTAAGGGGAGATGAGGAGACCATCTAAACCAACTCTGTCAATGGTTGGTTTACACTAATCAGTGCGAAATGTAGTCCCCCCCCCCCTGATTTCACAGTCAAGGGGAAAATGTCTACTTTGGTCAGGGAAATCAGAAATCTGTATCAACTCGGTCAAAAATTTTTGTGAAAATGTACCAGAAAAAAAAGTTCAAAGGTCATGTAGAGTTGACATAGGCTTTTATCTGTAATATATCGAATAATAATTATATGATAGCAACAGTTTTTGTGAAGGTACCGTATTCCTTCCTGAATCTTACGTGGTAATCCTTTGTTTCTATTATACATGCGCAGTATTTGCAGCAAACATAGAATCACTTAGCATGTGTATAGTTGGAAAACGGCAGTGTCTTTAAAGTTCTTGTGAAAGAAGATGAAACCGAGAGAGATGTTGAGAACATTGCCAGAACTGTTGTCAGGGACACAAGTATACGAATAGTGTCAGCAAGCGAGTAACGGACAATATTATTGTTCTCGCAAAATAATGCAAAGCACATCCGTCTGCCAGGAAGAAATTATCAGATATCTTCTGGGACGTGTAAGGTGTTACCTGTGCTCACGTCTTGCAGAGAGAGTACTACTGTACAGTGCTAAAAGCTAGTATAAGAAGGCTTACGCGAGAGAAAAGACTAGAAAGGTTGAGAAATCAAGTAATTATTCTTCATTACAGTGTTCGATTTCATACGGACAATCTGTCAGCAGCATCTCTGTCCGAAGTATGCCGGGAAATTTCGTCATATCTATTTGATACCCTTAAAGAGCATCTGGAAGGGAGAAAAGTTTGTGCAGAACAACATTAAAAATGTGACTTGGACTAGCTACCATACCAACCAACTTATTCAAAGGGTTCATGGCGCTCCCGCGCCAATCGCAGCGGGCCCTGAGCGGTCAAAGGGAATAGTTCGAAAACCGTATTTTCGAAAGTGCTTTCCTGGCGAACTGTTAATGATTTCTTTCTTGGGGAAGTAAAATTAACTTAGGTTCGAATCCATTCTAATGGAACAACACAGTTTGTTTCTAAAGAAAAAAAAAAGTTACTTGTAGCCTGTGCCAGTCTCACTGAGAACCATCGAAAATTCTTTACTGGGTGCAAGGGATATTACGTGCAAACACAGATAAGTCTTCAGGCGTTTGCAAAGTAACCTACCTCATGCCATGTTAGGGATGCCAGAAACTGTAACAGCAATGCTGGCGTCAAAACGTCTTGTAGAAACTGGCCGTATACCTGTTACGTCTTGTATTGTGCATAAGGCTACAAATAAAACAGAAGGGACAATTTTTTAAAGTTACTTTAGTCTTACAAATCAATCAAAATTTAAAAATGGATGCATGTTCGTTTTGTAGAAACTTTCCAATCTACTAAGAAATACCAAACGCAGCGAAAGTAAATGTGTGGTTTGAGGCGTCAGATTAGCGCCTCCAAGGTTCTTTGTTCAAATCCTGACCGGGATGTGGAAGTTTATGAAATTTAGAAACTTTACAGCTAATCGAATCGAGACAGGCTGAAGTCATTACTAGTTTCTAAAATGGCCCAAAACTATTTTTTCAGCGCTAATTGTAACCTTCTTTCTTCATAAGTTGATAACCCAGGTTCTCTACTGGACGTTCCACTTCACAGCAGGAAGATGAACAAAGTAATTTTACTTCATGTAGGCCTGTTTCTTTGTTGAGAAATAGTCTGTCATTCCTGAACGAAAAAAGATATTGATATCCAAGGTAAATATTTGTTCACCATTGTGAGTGCAATATTGTTTTTTTTTTCTTCTTCAGAAATAAGATACGCTGACGTGTTACATGTAGCTTTAGTAAGCTATAATACAGCACATGATCAAACAGCCTTGCAGTATAGTAGTAAATTTTGCTCATATCAAATCTTGAAGTCAATATATTTCTAGTAATTGTTGTGCTATAGGAATAAACGGCAACTAACATTAAATAACCGTCATGCTTATAATTTTTATCTGTCTTAAGTTTATTTTTGGAACTGTTTATTTGCCAGTCTTCCAAGCTTGGTTGTAGCCAATCCATTGAAATTTCAGCGCGTAGATTTCAGTTTTAACGTGCGAGAAACACAGGACTCAACATGAGGTCACATTATAATTTGCTATTTCTAATGTATCTGCATTGCAGCTCTTTTACGTATAGTTTATTTAAAGATTATTATTTTTTTTTTTTAATCAACATAAAATAGTGTTACGTTCATTGTCATATCCCGAGGAAAAGTGCTGTACTTGGTGGTCCCGGTGGTACTGTAGACGTTTAGTACAGGTATTTACACATTTTATCGGGTAATTTTAAAATCATCTACTGTATGCAGGAGAGCGTGTGTGTTGATTACGCCGCACCTCTGGAAATCCTCTTGCAGTGGTTACTGAAATGATTGAAGATAGTTTTTATTTCCCTGAAGTTAATTTAGATGCTGTTCCAAATATACTGACTGATGATGATATCTTATGTGCTGAGCATTTCTTGTTCAAACTCATTTGTTGAGAGCGTTTTTTTAAATTCTTAAAAACAAATTGAAAGATGATAGAATTAAATGTTTCAGCAACTCTGATAAAATTAGAAATTAAGTTGCACTTAATTTTGATCATAGTTGTCGGGAATGTCATAGCTTGATTAAGGAAATTGCATGGAGTTCATTTCTTTGACTCCCACTTATGGTAGTTTGAATGTAACGTAAGTTTTACCGATTGAGATTTGTATTCACCTGAAGAAGCTCGTTTGAAGCGAGCGAAATATGGTGCAACTTACTTCTAATGCCGTGTCCATGTATGTATGTATGTTTTTTGTAATTTCGAAGATCGGGACACGTGGTGCTTGTAGCACGATTAAAAGTGCTTTCTTTCCTAAAGACTGGCACAGGGGCCAAAAATTTGATTCAAAACAATAAGTGTAAATTAAGTCTGAAAACACACATTTATTTGTTTAAACACTTGAAGATAGGAAAACGAATACCCATTAATGGATATTGGGTGGAATGAACTATCAGTTAGAGGGTACATTTGTCATGGCCGCCATCTTGAATCTTGCTCCAGTTTTTCATATTAGAAGGGTCACCAGTCTTGGCTAGAATTTCCCCAGAAATACACTGGAGAAGACAGTTTTATCATAAACTTATCTTTGACATAGTAGATAATGAGATCTGACATTAGTGTACGTAGTTGTTTCACAAGTCTGGAAATAATATTCTTTTTGAAATGGTGCAGGAAATGAAAACCTAATGCATACTGGGAGTTGGTGCCCAGTACTCACTAGTATGGATTAGCTATAACATTCGGCGTAAGATATAAAGGACGTAATAATGCGAGATTTCACGTGTCTGAAAAAATTCTTTCCCCTCTTTGGAAATTGCATAAATCCAATACTGCCTGTACGTGCATGTAACGGACGATACATGAATAATACAGTACAGCCATACACCATTCTAATTGTTTTTTTTTTTTTATTTGTGGTTCAGTATTCCCCTTTATTTATTTCCACCCCCACCCTCGCTCCGAAGATGTCTCAATACGTTACATACCGGTACATAGGATCGTAAAGCTATTCGGACTTGCACCTATTGTGATCATTTTAGCAAGCATGTAGTGAAACGAAAAATAATTTTTAATTTCAAATCTATCTTGGAAACAGTACTTTTGTAATTAAAGTCCATTATGTAAAATTTTTGTTTGGAGTGAATAGCAAAACACCTAGTTTTTTTTTTTTTTTTTTTAAATCGGATTGCTGTTTCAATTAAATGTTAGCAGTCTCCAGAAAACGTTATTTCGATGTGGAAGAGCGTGTTACAAAGCATAAGAAAATAAAGAGTAGAAGGGCCAAGCTTATCCTAGTCTTCGGAGAGCCGTGTAAGAATGTAGGGGGTATATTATCAGAAATTCCTAAAATTACCACGTGTCCAAATATTTCTGAAAGTGTCCAAATGAAGGGACTCTGCCCTATTGCTAGCTTGGCCGAAGCGTGGCTGGTGGTTAATGCCTATTGCCTGAATTTAGCGCTGACCGGAAGCTTAGCCATCAATTGTCCAACAGACTTTTAATAAGTTTTTTCGTAAAACAGTATGACATAGAGCGAGACACAATAGACGCTTATGGCTATAATGTGTTGCTATTACGAAAAGAGAAGGTACAGACATAGTTTTAGAAGAAAAGCGGAGAAAAAAATCCTACTGTCAATTGTGGGATTCCTAGGGGCCATTGGCAGATGAAAAATACAGGTAACTAGGGTGTGTACCCCTTGGAAATCACTTAATCGTGTATCAGTGTTAGATTATGAAGAACTGTCCTTTGTAAAATGTACCATAACGTGATATCTTCTTTTTTCAAAAACGTTATTGTTGTAATTACTATTCCACATGGCTATGCCTGTTAAACGAAGCGTTTAGGGCATATGTACAAAGCATTATTATTTTCGTGAGAACTGCGTGCCCTATAAGGTTACCATTTTGGAAGGACCCTATATACCTACTAATGTAGAACAATGATAGGGACCCTTTAGTATATGCATTGTTACACATGGCATAAGCTTGAATGGATTTCTACAGAAGGAAAAAAGCAGTCTGTTCTCATTGTACCGATATTGTATTGGTGATAATGAGCAGGGAGTACTGAAATGTAAGTTCTGTCTGGAATAATTTCACATTTGCCGTGAAGAGGCTAATAATAATAATAATCAGGGTGTCTACTGACCTGGAATTTTATTTTGGACCTAAAAAGCCTGGAATTCTAGCGAAAACCTGGATTTTTTTCAAGTTATTATTTTTAACTTAAATTTTCACTTTATTAATTTCCACTTTGTAAATATGTAAAAGAAACTTTATTGAATTTAAGGTCACAGAATGAGACATGCAGTAATTAACTTTTGTGAGAAGCTCCTCAGTGACTCTTAGATTTCTTGTGAGTACGGGTCCGAGCTTATTATTGTATCAATCTTACGTATTCCAGGTTTTTTTTTTTTTTTTTTTTCATCTTTTATCCTCCACTGTAGTCGTGCATTTCTTGTTTTATTTCCTTATTGGGTTAATGTATTTATGTACTTTTGGTCTGATGTAAAACTAAGTTCTGATATTACCTTAACTTTAATATATATTTTGTCAAGTATTTGAATTCAAATAGTCACTTTAAACCCACAGATGACCCATATTATTACTCGCCTTGGTTTTTAATGTCGTCTTCTTAAGTAGTTGCTTCAATATGCATTGGATAGGTTCGGAAGGACTCTCGCTTCATCTTCAGGTCGTCGTTGAGCTGTAATTGAAGTGTTTCTGTAGGGTTCGTTTTTGATTAGGTTGTGTGACATCGCAAATACTGCTACCAGCTAACTTACTGAGGCACTCGTTTCTTAGGTGTCCACTTATTTATTCGATTTTAACACATCTGTGCTTACCTGTACATTGTACATACAATATTTGTTATAATTCATAACCTTCATAATTCTTATACTCGACCAGGAATTTGTTGTAAGTATGGTCTAAATACATTTTACCTACACATGGTAGAAATTCGACAACAGTTCTTCCAATATGGCCGCAGCCGCTGACTTTTTTTTTTTAACAAGTCTGGTGTGTAGCAACAGTGACAGCAGAGTAATTTAAAACTAGTGGGTTTTACAATTGGACTGAAGTGTTTCTTTTAATAAATAATGCACTTCTTTCCATATACTTACATGTATATAGGGTGTCCGGTAAGGAAGTGCAGATATTTTGGGAGGTGATAGGGGATTATATTCTAAGCAAAAAAGTATAGGTGAACATATGGCGTATTCCCTCTGGTTTCCGGGATAGGGGTGGGGCTACCTTTTCTGCCCATGAAACCTGCTGCGTTCCGGTTAAGTGCGTATAGCATACCCGGTAGGTGGTGTGAAGACGCATATCATACCCCATTCGAAAGGGAATGGAGAGGAAGAAAAGTAAAAGTTTCCCTCGAAATTTTCCTTTTTTTGAAGACAGTTATCTCCTGTTATGGGGTGGAAACACTGTCACTAGGGTAACCTGAGTGGATACCACTCTCTGTGGCGAGGGTGGTGGTATAAAGATTCACGTTGTTGGCATGTACAGAAGTGGAGAAAACCGTCATACTGTAATTGCAAGAATAATTAATGTACAAGAACGATGTCATGCACATATTACAGATACATACGAACATGAAAATACAGAAAACAATGGAAATTAGTTGTCCTAGTGACAGTGATTCCGCCCCATAACAGGCAATAATTGTTTTTTTAAAAAAAACGAGGAAATATTTTTACTTTTCCCTTCTGTTACTTCCCTCCTTTGCTCTTACTTGCAATAATTTGTACACCGTCGGGGAGCTTACTTCATTCCCTTTCGAATGGGGTATGATTTCAGCAGGTTTCAGGGACAGAAAAGGTCCCATCCCCCCTATCTCGGAAACCAGGGGAAATAGGCCATATATTTACCATTATTTTTTATTTTTTTTTTGCTTAGAATATCACCCCCAAAATATCTGCATTTCCTTTCCGGACACCCTGTATTTATTAAACTTCACAAACAATATCTCACAAAAAGCTAAATGTATACTAAAATTACATTTCTACGGCGGGTTGAAGACGGAGCGAGAGCTGTTCCGAAGTTCATATTTAAGCAACTACTTAAGAGGATGACATTAAAAACCTTACTTAAAGGTGAGTCATAATAGTTTAAATTTGAGTTGATTTTATTTATTGTGTTGAAGCAACTTCAACTTAGTCGGAGAATTGCTAAAATAAACATACTTCGTTTATTTCCAAGAAGAAAATTTTTTATAAACTATAATACATGTTATAAATGCATTTGTGTAAATAAAGTAACAGACCATTCTCCATCAAGAAGAATATGCAGTATAATGTGTTTGGAAGTTGGGTTTTAGATACACATGATTTCCTCATTTTTAACTCTTTTTAGTGAGTATTGGTTAGTTTCACTAAAATTTTGCTAACAGTTTCAACTAAACATACAAAAAGGTAAATCGTATTTCCTAAATTTTGGATCCGATAGATCTCAACGAATTTGTCGTTGAAACTATTAGAAAATATTAATCATTTAGGTTGTACTATTTGTTTGCTTGTTTGTTACTGCACAATTTTCTCAACCACCTTCTGATAGGGAATATTCTACTTTATTTTCTTGTATGGAATCTCTCGAAAACATACATTAAAGAAATAAAAAGACTTAAAGAAACAATATGCTCTTGGGTATTCTTCTTTTTGTTGTTGGCAAGAAGAAAATGATGTAAATTAATGACCTGGACAAAGAAGAAAAATAGACCTGGAAAACCTGGAATCTCAAAACCAACATCCAGTAGACACCCTGATATTGCATTTGCTTATAATTTGACAATATCTGAGCTATAAAACATTCCAAACTTGCCATGTACAACCCATGTGTTGTTAAGGGTTACTCTGATGTATCTCGGTAAGAATGGCAAATAAAAGAATGCTACACTGTCCACAAACTTGTAACAAGGTGCTTTGATTATGGTTACTTCAGGATGTCTATGGGTCCTGGAAGTCGTAAGTAATGAAATCGAATCATTGGTCATGAGAGTCTGTAAAAACTCATGATGCTGAGTTTCAGGGCATGAATTCAGTTAGGTGGTACATTTGTCATTTTTCCCAAATGTGCAGAAACATATTCTCATGCATTTGAAGCATGTTTGATACTGCGAACTTTTAATGTTGCAGCAGAATGTGTTTAGAAATATAGGTATCTTGTTTTAGGTGTGACCATCCTGGATTTCCTAGCTGGTCCTAACATTTCATCTTTTTACTAATATTACTTGAAATGGCTTGCTAGCATGCAGGTTTCAAACTACACATATATTCCATACGGCTAAGCATGCAACCAAACCAGTTAGGTTATGGTAGGTTAGGATTAGTCAGCTTCAGATGATAGTAGTTTATTTCGAACACAAACTAGCTTTGATTACAGTACAGAATAACATTCAAGATAAACCAAGGCTATAACATTCAATATTATGTAACATTCACTATATTCATGAATTCCATATGACAAAACATATATCAGCTTACACATAATTTATCCTATTCCATTGATATAGTACTTCAGTTTGCTCCTACCAACCCTAGGAAAATCTCAGGCGCCATTGGCGACCATAGTTAAAAAATTAGGCGCCATTTTGGTTACTTTAATCGCCATTTTCTAAAAAGTTTGATTAGGTATTGGAAAATGCTTAAATCCACTCATAAAAAAGCCAATATACAGGGTCTGTATTTTAAGTAATGAGAATAAATCCAGAAAACAAAATTTATTACAGATATTGCTACAAACCTGTAGTAGCCTTCAAAGTATGCTCCTTCAGCGTCAACACACTTCTGCAAGCGAGTTTTCCACCTTCGTACGCTCCCTGAAAGTCAGCAACTGGAACAGCCTTCAGAACACGCGTGCAAGCCGCTTTGACAGCATCCAGGGTTCCTTGGTGGTGTCCTTCGAGGACTTTCTTTTTCACTCTGGGAAAGAGGAAAAAGTCTGCAGGGGCTGTAGGGAGGCTGAGGAATCGTGGTGATGCCAGTTTTCGTCAGGTACTCTGTAAGCACGAAGCAGGTGTGACATGGCGCATTGTCATGATGGAGCTTCCAATCAGTGAAGAACCATTTTATCGATTCCTAGCGTATCCGCGATAACACGAACACTTAAACGCCTGTCCGAGTTCAGCACACGTTGTTCGTTGTCTCCGGTTCTTGAGGTTGACGAGCGACCTGCGCGGGGTTCGTCCTCCACGCTCTCCCGGCCTTCTTTGTACATTTTGTGCCACCTAAACACTTGAGCTTGTGATAAACTTTCACTGTCGTACGCTTGCCGAATCATTTCCAGCGTTGATGCACCATATTTTCCGAGGCGAACACAAAATTTGATTGCGTAACGCTGTTCAATGCTTTGCTGCATTTTGCTCTTGCACACACTTCTTTGCAGACGTTCACGCCGCGCGTGATCATTCCTCAGCGGGCAACTGCCGCTTGAAGCGCTTTCAAGGTCAACCTCCCCCCCCCACTACCGACTCCAACCGGTCCCAGCGCGCTCTGAGGTATAGTCGCGTCAGGACAGAAATATTCTCATTACTTAAAATACAGACCCTGTATGCTTTAAATATGAAAGTATTTAATACATGGTCCAATATTTTCTGCATTACATGTACTTAAACCTAAAGAAACAACACTTACAATAAAAGTCTTACTTAAAAAATTCAAAAAGAGAATTCCCAAATGTTGTTGCACACTGAACCCCAGTTTTACAGTCGACGGCTGTTAGACATTAAATATGGATACTTGGTTTGTTCAAGTGTGCATGTACTTAGTAATAATTGGAATCCGTATCAGTCACAGATAGTATGAGGTGGTCATGCAATCACATGCACGAATACCAGGTATCAATAAAGAATTAAGAGAGATTATCGTTCGCATATAACCCAACTTAATATTCACAATGCTCCAATACACATGCACAAGCATAAATGATTAAATCCAAGTATATCATGAAAAATTAGTATTTATTACTAGAAAATTACTATTCTTACCTTCAGTAGCGTAGTGTACTTTACCATGCAAATGCAAGATTAGATTAGCTTCCAGTAGAGTAACTACTTTGCGTTCGGTTAGGTTATATAAGATTAACTGACTCAATTAGTCGTTAATAGATCCCAGTTCATTTGGTTAGTTTAGATTGGTGTGCAAGCAGCTATATTTTGTCAACAGTTCACTGTTAACAATATGCTGAAAACATCATGCATCTAGTTACACATAGCTTCTATTAAATAACCAGTAAATCACCAATGCACATTGCAAATATTCATTAATATTATGTAATATATCATACAACAATCAAATGTGCAAAATCTCGTAAGATTGCACTAGAAGTTTCCTTGCAGTAAAACTATCATATTTCTGTAAACACATTTGGACATAAATACCCATTTTCACACACACACATGTACCTACTTGGTATCAAAGAAGATGTCTTGTAGTGAAATTCCATTAAATTCGTAATCTTATCGCTTAATTAGGTATTAAACATTTGGTAGTACAAATCACTGCACTTAACAATCTTTTCTTAAGTCGAAGTTTCTATAAGATAAATAAGAGATATCATTTCCTTTTCTTTTGTTTACAAACAAAGTATAAACTACGATCACGACATTACGAAGTTTGGTCGATTCATAGTAATTTCAATTACAATGTTCAATCAGACTTCGTAGTGTCCGCCATCTTGAGTCAACAACAAATCATAAGTATTTTTCTATTTAGTTCTCGTAACAATGGCTAAGCTTCTAGCCATTGCTAAGTTGAGGCCAAGTCATATTTTGGCCAATCGGCGTACGCAAAATATGACTTGGCCTCAACTTAGCGCTGGCTACAAGCTTAGCCGTCGATACTCAAACTGGAGGTTATTCTGTAAAAGTTGGCCGCCTTATCCTTTTATCAGCTTGCACCACAACGCGATAGCATAGATTTGGTTCATTACAACATCAATAGGTCCCAGAATCAATCTACAGACAGGAAGTTTCGTTGTGTAGTCTTTCACAGTTTTACCTACCTGTCTGAAGCTTCGTTTACAGACGCAGTACCTACTAGAAGTGCAAGAAATGCATTTATTATATGCGTAACTGCGGTAAAAGAATATTCATCTTCATTTACGGGAATGCACTTCTTGAGATCATTAAAAGTGGTCACTTTTTTTAAGTATGTCTGCAAGGTAGAAACGTAATTAGTACTGCAAGTAATCTTGCACTGCCTGGTCACAGTCTTGCAAGCAGTTGAACCTTGACATTGTAAATGGAAGAGAGGAAATAATTTCTTTGAACTTCTCGACTGCATACACTATTAATGCCTCCTCGTCTTCCAAAGACACTAGGTCAAATATATGGAAGTATTTGATCAATGGCACACTCAAAACAGATTGCAATCGGGATTCTAGCACCTCAAGTGTACCTTGAAAAAGAACTCGGAATATCTTCCTCAAAACATCATTACTCACTCCTAGCTTCCGAGTTAAGCTTTGTATTCTTGAAACGGTTGTTCGGACATTCTTCGTTAAAATAACGCAACTTTGTACTGGATATTGCTTTCATATAACCCAGTTTGACTTTGCATACTTTTAAAGCCTGTTCAGAGAAGGTGACATTATCCCTCTCAAACATTAAAAATAAAACAAAAAAACGCAGAAATTACCTCCGTAAAATCATTCATAAAAAAGCAAAAGTCTAAGAAACTTCAAATGTTGAAAGTACCCTTTTTATCTTTGCCGCTAACTTTTTCTGTCCAGCAATGTTCTCCATGTGTGTAATTATGAAAATGAACAATGAACATTGTTGCATAGTGTCTTCACAGCCCTATGCTTCAATGTCGTCCACTTTACAGCATGACTTTCTCTGCATTTTAAGAGTTTATAATCCAAAACTTATGCGACATCCTTTAGTTCTCGCAACATTTTTGGACTGTTGCTGTATATAGAATAATTGACTTTAATGATGCCTTCTAAATTTATTATGGATGATTCTGTAGCTGTGGAGTCTATCATACTGAACTCCAAAGTATGAACGGCGTAGGGAATTGGCGACCCCATCGTCCGGCCGGCTTCTGCTGGTTGCAATCAACCAACAACGGCGTAGGGAATTGGCGACCCCATCGTCCAGCTGGCTTCTGCTGGCTGCAATCAGCCCTCGCAGCTAAACACCTACGCTGCTTGAAAGGAGGACCAGCACAGAGGAGTTACATTCACATTCATCTCATTTTCATCCACAGATGATCATCATTTCATCTCCTCTTGTGCTGTGAGTTGCGCCTCCGCGCAATGACCAAGGATGTGACAGGATGTACTTGCATTGACGATGGCCCCTGGGCTCAGGGGAAAGGGGGCGGAACCATTGGATAGCGCCTAGTTCTTAACAGCAGATTCTTGGATGGTCTAGCTCATTGAGACTGGGAAGTGCGCCATTGGGGAGCTCTTCGGACCTTTGGTCTCGCCAACACTGGGGGGAGTGGGTGTCCCAAGTATCCATCAGTCGGGAGTGCAAGTGATTTCGACGCCAAGTCATTGGACTTCGCCTCTATTTCCAGCTTGCTGACAAGGGTGATGAGGGTAGTACCCGGCAGCCTCGTTGGCTCCTCAGAACGAAAACGGAGAAGTGTGGGCATTTACGGATTTCATTCATCATGGCTCCACCACATCCTAATAAGTCGCCTTCGCTGTTATCGCCCATAAAATTCATTTTATCTTATCTTATCCAAAGTATGAGCTATGCAATAACTGACAATGAGCTCTGTTATATCACTTTACATTTGTCTTCCCACACCATTTACACAACCGAAATTCACACCGATCAGCGCTCTTACCTACGCTCCTATTGTCGAGACAATTTACAGTTTGTTTATGACTTCTCTTGCTTCCTCTGGTGCACAGAAAGCTCAATGATGGTGTTGTGTCACGACTACAGTACATTGAATTATCAGCGTCCACGGGGAGTTAAGAAATAAAGCACTATTCAACTCTCAAAGTTCAAGCGTTGGCTACTACCTTAATATAATTCCTTGAAGTCCAGCGTCGACTTACGACTCGTTGTATGCAATATATAAACTTCTCGAAGGAGTATTAATGTTTTCAGATGATTTCTATTCGCTATTCAGCCACAAACTGGAAGACTAGCTGTTACCCAGCGCGGCATAAACTTTACAAACATAGACTAACTAAGTAGTATCAATTTAGCAATCTCACATTTTTGTTGCACGCAAAACTTATGAATTTGGCTTCTCTGATTTCTGTAGTCACCCTGTACATGATCAACACGTTGGGGCGCTTAAGAAACCTAGACATAGTGCGTTAAACACTTGAATTACACCTAAGATACTGTTCCAAAGTTAAAATTTTCATTTAAAGAAAGCTGCCTAGAGAAGTAGAGGAAAGAGTAAGCAACGATCTTGGGAGAATATCTTTCAAATAGTGATTTGCATAATGAGACTTAGGATTGTAACTGATAAGCAGAGTTTTGTCGTATCTATTGAATATATTTCTGGAATTAAGTAACTTAAGGTTGTCCGAGTTGACATCCACTTTATGTCGGGTCTTTCTAAACATTGGCGAAAGCCTCTTTCCGTGTAATTTACAGTTCAACAATCATGATTGAAAGGTCTACTATAGACGCATTTTCCGTCACTTTAAATAGGCTAGAATTAAATACAAATAGGGACAATTTTCGTAATGCTTGGACTCCCTTGATAGAGGAGATAACTTATAAAACACAAATCCTACCATATTTTATTTTTAGACTTACCTTTGCCAGAAAACCTATTTCTAGTTACCATAATAAAAGTATTACTGTAAAAACTTTTTTATATCGTTATAATCACATAATTCAACAGCACACGTTAATTTGACAAACATGTATATAAAATATCAACAGTCCATGCACATGTTGATAATTAAAAAAATATGATGATACTGGGTGTTCTGCCCGAAGGTCCCTAGATAAGGTGAACCGATGGTGGTTTGCCATTGCCTTCCATAGGATAAAGATAGCGAATCGAACACGGGACTCCTTCATTACAAGGCAGGAAGCGTTATCACTTACCAACAGGGAACATACTTTTAAAAAAATGTTTGGTTTTAATCTGTGCGCACTGGTTAAACCATCGATCATTAGTATGGGTTTTTATTTAGTATGTTTTTAACGCGCAGATTTGTGCTGATTTTGTATTGTATGTTATTTTAAGAGTCTTTCCATGTCACAGCAACATGCCGAAAAATTGAATTGCCTGAAACTTTGTACATACAAACACTTGTTTCTCTGTTCTCTTAAGACTTCTAAAGCGGTTTTTTTATACGGTTACGTGCTGTTTTTCGGGTTTTCGGTCATTTTAACTATGCTTTTCTCTGGAGAGAGCTGGTACACGTGGGGAAAAAAAAAAATCCGTGCAATTAAGCATTCTAAATAAAAGTTATGATACATCATTTTGAAGCTTTGAAAATAAGAAATCAGATTCTGTATTGAATATGAATCAGTTTGCAGTAACTCGTTTCTGATTGGTCAAAAACCGTAAAAATACATTTCTTCAATTTCCAAACAAGGGATATGTTGTTTTCTTTGAAAATGTAAGGAAATGTTTGTAATTGAAATGAGTGCTCTCCATGGTGGTATATTGTACCAAAACTACGAAGGTTTTATCCCAGAACAAAATTATTTTTCTTTATTGAGCACGAAAAATCAGCCTTTTGTATTATTTATAGTTTTTCTTGAACCAGTGACCTCAAAACCTATAAACACAATTAAACTTTCAATGAAAAGCACACTTTTTATAATTATTGATTATCTTGATAGCATTTGTGACTGCTGTCAATTTTTCGGCATGTTGTTGTGACATGGAATGACTCTTCAAATAAAATAACATACGATACAAAATCAACACAAATCTGCGCGTTAAAAACATATTAGGACAAAGTTACCCCTGAAGTTTGTTTGTTTTTTGAGCTTCTAATTTTAGTATCTTTCGAAAAACAAATGCAGACATACATTTGGCGATCATGACTTAAAATCCTTTCCTTGTAAGTGCTACCTTCCGGTAGGAGTCGTCTTCAGGCGAACAACGATTATTGTATGGATTTTTATTTGCGTACGTGTACTTATAAATGGAAGTAAAGTAAGATTGAGTAATTTTTTATTTATAAAGAAAAGAGATTGTTTAAACTTCACCCTCATTACATTTTTTGGAATCATTAAATTTTAACTGTCGACAAATTTTCCCAAGACGGTTTAAAGTAAACAAATATAGAATAAAACTGAAATTGTTAACAGATTGATCAAAATGTGCGTGGAGCGAACCAAGCAGCCGTGTGGTCTGAGGCGTTAGGTCAACGACTCGAAGGTTGCGGATTCGAATCCCCTTGAATATTTGTGGATTTTAACTAGCAGTGGGATAAATCCATGTCAAGTGGTCCAGGAAAGGATTAAATCGTTTTTTTTTTTTTTTTTTTTTTTTTTTTTTTTTTTTTTTTTTTTTTTCAATTACTTTACCATGTTGTTAGTTTTTAATTTAGTGGTTGTAGGTTTGGAGTGGGAACCATATTTGTTTTCGGAAATGCATCATTTTGTGGTGTCGTAAGAGGTTACCGAATCTGAAGTATCTCAGCCTCTAATTGTTCTATCGATGTGGAACAAAAATCAAAATATTCAGCAGATAGTACACTACAAGAATGTATTAACCATTCCCATCCACGAATTATAAAAGGGTGAAAGGTTTGAAAAAGTAGATCATTGACGTTAAATTACGATTTTTCAAGAAGGCAGATGGTCAGGAAGTTCAGCTTTTCTGGATAAAGAGCTCTGATATAGTTGTGCTCATTCACGAAGTTTTAACCCTTACACGTGCCCCGCTTCAATCAAAACATACAAGTACAAGTGGTATCCTGTTAATAAGTGAACAGAACAAATATAGATGAAAGCAGCTTGTTCCAACGTGCTCAGGACATGCATCTCATTCCTCACTTGTATATAAATCTAAACCCGTCGTAACAAGGCCTTCGTCAATCTTTTACATGTACATCTTGCAATTTTCTTTTAGTTTTTGTTCACTTGCTGGTTTAACTGACCATTCCGAAACATTAAATTCAGTACTTACTCTCTTTCGTGGCAAAGATTCGGGTAGTAAACGTATTATTTTCACTTGTTCTTCTTTCTCAGCAAAAGTGCATTTATTGTTTCAGTTTTTCTATGAGTACTTCATCTTCTTTGGCATATTTTCTGTTAGTATGCAAGCTTAGAAAAATCCAAGTGTACCTGATACGTACTTCTGTTTAAGCAAATGTTTTTCATTGATGGAGTACTGCATAGACAAGGTTTAAGAATGTCATTGTGAAAAAATTGAATAGTTTAATAGGGCCAGCATAGAAATCTCTTCTAAGCTGTATTCACTAATCGTAAATATAACGTAATGTGTACTACTTCAAGTGTGATTTACTAGGCCGACACGCCATTGCTTGTCGAGATATTATGTAGTTTCTAACGGTGAGCATCTGTAGCTCCGGAACTAATGAGATTTCGGAATTTGTTCTTAGGATTTTTTTCTTGTTTTGATGGAAATAATCACCACCCGAAGTTTGCACCATTTTCAGGGACATCCCGCCTGAAGATAACTTCGAGACAGAGGTGAAAAATGCTCGTGAGATAGTTCACTGTTGGTTACGAAGACAGTATTGGATACCGAGGCTAGCCTTCTAACCTTGTAACAAAACAGATCCGCCGTTCATCCTCACACACTCAACCCACTCAAAAATCAAACCCACCGGCTCTAATCACCCAGGTTCATCCTAAACTAACCAAGGTCAAACAAATCCTACACTCTAATTTCCACATTCTCCAATCTGACCCAGACACAAGATCAATATTCCCCACCAAACCTAGATTAGTTTTTCAACATCCACCTAATCGTAGAAACATCTTGGTCCGTACGAATCCCTCCTTGCCACCACACCAAACCGGCGCACATACATGCCAGAGACCCAGATGTAAGGTCTGCTCCATTTTCATCACTTCTCCCACAATCACTATCAATACTGTCGGACGGTACACCCTCAATCCCAAGGGTACATGCCACACCCTTAATGTTATATACATCCTAACCTGCAAGTTCTGTGATGCCTTTTATGTGGGGGAAAAAAGTTGTGCTCTAACATTCCAATTAATAACCATCGTCACTTCTGTACTATCAACAAACTGCATGCCCCAGTTTCCTTGCACACCGAGTCCCACAATACCAATTTTGATCTATCTTTCCTGGTTGCCATCATCCACATTTTACCCCCTACGACCAGAACCTCAACACGCCGTCTGTGGGAGAATGCCTTTATTCACGGTTTGAGCGCGAAAATAAAACCTGGCCAACCTTCAATAACTCTAAGCTCCCCTTTTCCTCTGCATTTTCAACACATTTCCACCCACGATCCCACCTTGTACTTCCACGCTATACAGTTTTTATTATTTCAAGTTCCGGATATCTACGCGCTACAGCAGTCAGTTGTTCTCCAGTTTTGATATTTTGTCCGCTACGTGTCGCCACTGTCTCTTCAAACTTGTACTTTGTGAACACGTGAACTTCGCTCTCTTCCTCTCTACTTGAAAAAGTGTGAATACACGAAATATAGTGACTTTTTTTATGTGTACATGTGAATATGTGTGATCTAGTGCGTTAGTAAGCTGTAAGTACTCCTTTTTTCTCCTTCATTTGTCTAAAATTTACCTTAAATTGCCTTTCCGTCTTTCCTTTGTACTAGTTCTTTATATATATATCTGTCCACAGTGCGTAGAAATATGTTATTTAACATCTCCCTTTCTTCAACAGGAATTATTTGCGGAATTTGGCCCATTAAGATCAGCTGCCGTTCACTATGATAGATCAGGAAGATCGTTAGGATCAGCTGATGTTATCTTTGAAAGGAGAGCTGATGCTATCAAAGCTATGAAGCAGTACAATGGAGTTCCTCTCGATGGTAAGTTTTTACCCTTATTCCGCCGTAATAAAAGTAACGTTTTGTGCATTTACGGTTAGATGAATTTTCTTTGTGTGATTCAAAGTAGGGAAGGTCATGAATATTTTGTACGTACAGTGCATTTGCGTCATTGGATATCTGTAAATGGTAATTTAGTTCCCTAATATAATTTCCTTCTGGCTATAAGAGCAGATTATTTACCAGCGTTTTGTTGTTGTTTATTTTTCCATTTGACTTACTGTTCATGCCGTATAGTTCTCAGTATTAGGTAGGAACGTGGAAAGATTTCTTAAGGTAATATTTAGGAGGAGTGGCCAAGAATTTGAATTCCTTTTGATATCAAATGTTAGTGGTAAGTAAATCGTAAACATTTTGAAAACAAAAATCATGGAATATACTTGACTTCTGAAGGTTTTTTTTTTTTTTTTTGTACGAGAGCATTTCCAAGATCAACGTCAAATTCGCTTAAAAAAAAAACCTTTCCTACCTAACTACAATTTTTCTCGACATAGACACCACTGAAATTAAGGCACTTTTCTTCGTAAAGTAAATGCTTCAGCACCTAGTCACAAAATGGTGCAGCTGCGGTACCAAGCCAGTTTTTTAGTTCGTTCACAGAATTGTTTCTCATAGGGTTATTGTTTGCCGATTTTAAATTCGATAGAACAATTTATGACCATATTATTGACCAGAATGTACAGAAAGGTTACGGAGAAGTGGTGCAGTTTTAACAAGTTAAATATAGATGTTGGTGAGAGATGTGCAGTTATATATATATTATATATGTATCATCATCATCATCATCATATTCAACCGTTTTCTATCCACTGCTGGATGAAGGCCTCCCCCTTTTCTTTCCACATATCTCGGTCGGCTGATATCCTCATCCATGTAGCTCCTGAAAAACGCTTGATTTCATCTACCCATCTTACATTTGGACGTCGTCTCGGTCGTTTCTTTTCTCTAGGAATCCACTGTAGTACATTTGTCGTCCACCTTCCATCTGCTCGTCTAGCTATGTGACCGGCCCATCTCCACTTCATCTTCTTCGCACTCTTGATTACATCCTCTACCTTTGTTTGTGCGCGAATCCATTCATTTCTCTTCCTGTC
>JAGDQP010007192.1:0-56116 GCA_022664845.1 Lepisma saccharinum
AGTGACGTACTGTTACGTATTGCATAACCTTAGCTTACTGATAGTGAGAGCTTTATTTCGTGTTACAATTTGTCTGAACTATTGTCAATAGTTTAATATTTTTAAAGGTTTTTAACAAAGTCCTTTTTAATTTAAATTATGTGTTGTAAGTATTTGGAAATTTTCTAAAAAATAACGTAATAATCCTATACTTTTCTTTAATTGCATTATGTAGTTAAGCATTCGTTCGCTAGGTGTCCTAACATACATTCACAAGTTCGAGAGACTGGATTTAGATGAAATACAACAACGAGGATGTCGAATTCTATTGGCTCCTGCGTGTGAGACGTATTGGCTACCATTTAGTGCTCAGCCGTGAGGCAGAGCTCACGCGTTTAACCTAGAGAATCATGAAAAAATGTAGTTTTTGTCATATTATCAGCAAGTGGAATGTGTTAACTAAACAAGAAAAGAACAGGTGTTGATAAATTGAAGGATTTATTGTGAAAACAAGACAGGTCCGAAAGAAAAACAACACCTGAGCCAAAAAAGAAATTCCTTGTTCATACAACATCTACGGTCCACTTTTGTCTCCCCCCCCCTCTGTCCGAGGAAGAAAAGAGAAAGCAGTGGTCATAGCTTTTCAAAGTACCATCCCAACATTTTACTTGATGTGAAAAGCAAATGAGAATAGCCTGACTTTATTATTATTATCTTAAAGCCAATAATAGATATTTCAGTCTACGGATTAGAATATGCAGAAATGTGTATTACAGAGAATAAGAACACTAGAAAACTTTTAACAGCAACATTTGTATGTGTGTGAGAGAGAGAGAGTAAAAAGTGCAAATTACTATAAATCTAATGTGTTGGGTAATAATAAAATGCTTTCTGTTCGTGCTTGTAGATCTTTTTGTGAAACATACTTCATAATAAGTTATTTGGTTTCTGAGTAACTTAATATTGATAGTTTTTGTTTAAAAAAACGCTCATGTCAATCATTAGCTTATTGCGTCTATTCGATCTTACTGTGATCCGCTTTTGTCGCAGTTTTATTCACAGTTCTATCGTATAAGATAGAACAGAAAGTCGGACAGTACCTAGAGTAGAGGCTCTGGATGCACTATTCCTTCTCCTACTGCCAGTGCCGGATTTATGTGTATACGCGTCCTAGGCCCATGATTCCCAGCCGCTCCTCCCTTTTCCATTCTCCCCTTCACATTATGACAAATTATTCTCCTCCGTTCTCTAGCCATTTAATAATAATAATAATAACAATAATAAGCTAAGCAATGGTTTTATTATAGACAAAACCAAAACGCCCCTGTACAAAATCAAATGTTCATTTAACAATTATCCAAAATAAAGTCAAAGTTAAACGATGTATGCCATTCCTCTGTCTGAGTTGCTGTTAATGTGGTCTAGGGAGAAAACATATATAGAGATGGAGAATACTAAGCGATTGAAAAGGATCTGCCAGTTTTAGAGTGAAATAAAATTCCCACCATTTCAGATCATGACCAATCCAATGGTGTATGGCTAATCTGTGTCGGACTTATAGTTAGGGCCGGATTTATGAGTCTAGGCGCCCTAGGCTCGTGATTTTCAGTGCTCTTTTTTTCTCTTCCCCCTCACCCATTCCGTATTTTCCCCCTTCCCACCTACTCATCATGACAAATAACTCTCCTTCCTCCTCTCGTTATTTAATAATAATAATAACTGTATAATAATTATTTAACTCTGTTAATGTGGTTATTTATGTAGGAAAAAAAAGTAGGTTTACAGAATTGAACCCTGCAGTGTATCTATCAGTTGGTATATCGAAACCACCCGTCATACGTCGCTTCCTAAAAATTAGCAGCTTCGAAGTTATAAAATGAGGTTTATACGCGAACAAACATCTAAGTGACATTTTCAAATTAAAGAAAACACGAGTACATTTTTATATATAACAGGAAAAATATGAGGCATAAAATATTGATACTTTGTACGAAGTAATGTTAGACTAAAGTCCGCTTTTGTACAAAGAATGAATATTTCATGCCTCATATTTTTCCTGTTATATATAAAAATGTACTTGTTATTTTTTTTTTTAATTTGAAATTGTCGCTTAGACGTTTGTTCGCTTATAAGCCTCATTTTATAACTTCGAAGCTGCTAATTTTTAGGAAGCTACGCATTGACGGGTGGATCGATATACCGACTGATAGTTACACTGCAGTGTTCAATTTTGTAAACCTACTTTTCTTTTTTCCTACATAAATAACCACTTTTCTTTTTTTCTAAATAAATAACAAGATTTCGAGATCTTTGTCCATTGTAATTCATAAGCTCTAGTGCGCTATGAACTTACATTTTTGATAGTGCTCTTAGTTTTAGAAATATTTTGAACAATGTCAAAAGTGGGGGAAGGGGGAGGGCGAGGAGCCCTCTTATTGGAACTTCCTGTCCAGAAGCGTAAATACTGTATTTGCGAGCATATTATTCAATGCATGAATATAATAGTGAAGATGGAGGAAGAGATAAATTCAAACACAACCCATCGCCCTGAAGTACTCAAGAAAACACGTATTAGCAGCCATTTTAATTTTTTTGAAACAAATATTATTCATATTAAAGACCAGCTTGATGATTCGAGTGAAACAACAGAAAATACAAACATGGTATCAAAAAGGATGGAGTGGGTAAGGGAAACAAAGGAAATATGTGATGTAATTTCTTGCGAAGCAAAACCCTTACATTCACATGGCACATTATATCAGGCACGCTGTTTACTCCAGAGAAATTTCCGAGTTACTTTTGCAATTTTCCAGAACAAACTATGGAGAAATTATGTTCAATTTACACATTTCTTGACAAAGAAAATCTCTGTCTTCACGAACTGTCTTCAATCCACTCGCAGAAGAATTTCGATCAATGTCAGAAGCTTTGGGCTTGTTCGACTTCATCGTTCAAAATAGCTTGGAGAAAACGTTTAGTAAATCTTCAAAGTTTCTAAAACTGATATTAACAATACCAATAACAGTGACACAAATTTCTAGTCACGAAAAATTGTGACAAACTATCAAATTCTATTCTCAATATTATAGCAACGACATTTTTCTAAGTTTTCTCAAAATTGTAATTAAGGGCTAATTTACATGAAAGCTTGCGTTGCTTGCTTTGCGTGTGATTTGGGTGAATAGCCAATTGAAACAGGTGTCACACTTACCTTACAATAAAACACGTGTTTCAATTGGCCACTCACCCTAATCGCACGCAAAGCAAGCAACGCAAACTTTCATTAAATCCAGCCTTAATTGATTTAACGTCCCTTTATTTGAAAATCTGGTCACTTCTTCTTTTGTGTCTATGTTACATAATTACACTCTACGTTGATTAATTGTGACTGATTAGCCACCCAATCCTCTCTCACATAGTGAAAGTCCAGGTCCGCAGCCAGAGAGTGGGCTGAGCCCTTGTAAATTTTCCTTGCCCCAATACACAAATTTAATTTTATGTATGTTTCGTAAGCCTAAGCCTTTCCCTAATTTTTCTTGATCCCTTACTCTTTGTGGCTAGCCGCGGACCTGAGTGCAACACCCAGTGGAGACAACCACTTGCCGCCACTGGCCTATGGCGAGAAAGGTTTCAACTGTCTGTAGTCGAACTCGAACGTAGAACCTTTAGAATTGTTTGTTGTCAGTCACTGTAAGCCAGGGGCGGATCCAGTGGGGCGACGCCCCTCATCAGAATAGGATACCTTTTTATTTTAAACATAAAATAAAACGCATCCCAGAGCTGGAGATCTTGATTTTTACAACTTTGTATTATAAATGTAAAACAAAACCTAAAATAGGTAGGCCTTACGTTTTTTTACGTTGCAGAAGTTAAATGAAGCAATACATCACAAGAAATTACTTTCCTTGCCGTTCTTGCTCAGAAAATGTCCACCTTCGAAAACCCAGGTGGTCATTTCTGTTCTTTCTTTTCAAGAAACGATACTTTGTGTCTTTGTTCTCAAAACCGATCTCTGCTTCTTGTTAACAAAATGCAGACAATAAGTTATAAACCCTGTCTGCAAGTATTTGTCAATATTCCTGTTTTAGAAATGCCAGTTTGATAGGTGATGATGGTTTTCTTGATACTTCTTCTGAAGATAACTGCAGTGTCGTGAATGAAGGCAATTTCAGAGAACTGCTACGATATCGAATAGAAATTGGCAACAGTGTGTTGAAAAAGCAACTACAGTCGGCACCAAGTAATGCAACTTACATAAGCAAGACTATAACTAGTCAGAATTATTTAATTCGTGTCTGTGGAACCTTAATTCAAGAGAAAATTGTGCACAGAGTTCGTAAGAGTATAAGTTTTATGCGATAATATTTGATGAGACGGCAGATATAAGTCAGATCGCTCAGCTCAGCATCTCGCTGAAATATGTATATGATGGAAAACTTTTTGAGTCATTTGTAGGGTTTTTGGACGCTCCTTGAATACGTGTATGGTGACTGCGAGACTCAAGTTGAACCGAAACTTCCTGGAGAAAAACTAGCAGAGGCTGTTGCATCTTCCGTTACTGAGAATCTTGATTTGGACCCAATGACATCGCTGATGTTACTGATAACTGCTCCACTATGGTTCCCAATTTCGTGGTGCTATGTCAATTCTTTGAAACAGAGTGTTCGAAAATGCTATTCATTGTCCGTGCTTGAATCACAGTTTTAATTTGACCCTTAGTGCTGCTGCATACAAAGTGGATACAGTCAGAAATTCTGTGGGAGTGGTGACAGAAATTGTAGCTTTCTTCCATCAGTCTACTAAACGTACTTATGACCTGAAAAAGGAATGTCAGAAAAACTGAAGTCTTTACCTGAGACGCGTTGGATCGATCGATGCAACGCTGTTTCGCAGTTTCTTACCATGTATGAAGATATACACAATGAATTCCATGGAATCACCAAAATTTGTCTAGGACTTGCAGAAGTATCTTCATTGTTTTCTCCTGTGGTCACTGGATTACAAAAACACACCTTGACCATTCTCGAAGCAGAAACGATGATCAAAATGCGTACGCGATGCATTAACTCGTAAGCGCGAAAATGCAGAAATGGAATTCGGTAGTCTTTTCCAACAAACGACAAAAATGATGCGAACAGTGTTTATTTTGTGTTTACAATAACTAAATCTGTCGTACGAACTAATCAAGCATTAGTAATTACATATGCTTTTATTTGTAAATCAAGCGTGTTTGTATTGCATTGGGTAAACATTAAGTCATTCCAAAAATTGTAATCCACATAGGTTAGTCATGCATTTTACGTGCAAGTACAACTGAAAATAGCATGGAAAACAAGGAAGTAACAAAAAGTAGCGCATGAACATGAATTAAAAGGTCTTGATTACAAAGGAATTCGCATTCTTCTTCTTCTTTACTATTATTCCTTTTTTTGCGTTTCCTTTTCTAAAGTTATTTGATTGTTGTTTTATTTGGCAATACACAATTACCTTGTTTTGAGCTCGAACAACCTCCCCCAAATATTCACCCTGGATCCGCCCCTTCTATAACCACTACGCTATGGGGGGGAATCTCCTTACTGGCTTACATTTAACTATTCCTTTTGTGCCTGGTTTCACCGATGTCCTCTAAATTCAAGCTAAGGGCGCGTTAATTAAAGCGTACATAAGTATTTAAGTGTTCCTTTAAGTTATTGTCACCGCACCAACATTTTACGTCGTGATTTAAGGGTTCCTTAACAAACGAAACATTAGCGAGTTTGTATTCATGAATGTGCAACTTCTCATACGCTGTGTCTTGGTTATGATTGTTGCTTTAATAGTAAAGAAAAATGATAGTAGAACTAACGTATAGAATGTTGTGTCGACAGCTCATTTAGATAATTTATCCCACATTTAAAACTTCTTTCTCCTCACTGTGTCCTTCTACGGAATATTGACTTACGGTTAGTACAAAATTACTCGGTAGATAGCAGCACCTTTTAAAACTTAAATTTACTAAAAAAATCTCCACATACAAATGTTTGATTTCAAAGTAAGGATAGTCTGTGATAAAGATTTGAAAACCTTGTTCAAACTTACTGTATAGCTACGCATATTACATAATTGTTCACAAGTCATAAATAAAACAGCAAACTCACGCAGAACGTAGTATAGGAATAGTATTCATAGGATACTGAATCTCCCATTCCTGTTGTTGTTTGTTTCTTTGTTTTTTAGTGGTGAAGGAGATGTATCCATGTACGTTAGAGGTGGGCTAAACTGTTATAACAATAACAGTAATTTGAAAATAACAATTTAATTATTTTAATTATAAAAGAAGACTATTGATTTCGTTCAATAAACAATTTGGACTTTTTACCTAAACTGTTAAAAATTGTAGTTTATTATGAAATGTAACATGTAGTTTACCCAAATATAACTGTTACCAAAATAACAGTTCACCTCTAGAATCCTAGTACCCACCTATAGAACATGAGAATCTCGGAAAATCTGATACCTTTGAATAAATCAAATGAATACTGAGTTTCATTAAATAAAATAAAAACACTTTCTTTGGAATCATTACATTCGCCCGGGTACTTTTGTTGTCAAAAATGTTTGTTCTCCTCACCAATTTCCCCTTTTACGTATGGTAAATCCAAACAAAGGAAACCAAAGGTGTAATATGATAAATTAAAACAATTTTCTCCAAGCAGGTTGAAATTATGCTAGTTAATAATTAGCAATGACTTATTCTAAAAACTCGACGGGGTGGCAATTCCCATTTATATTAGTTCTCATTGGTCTGCTGTAAGACATTTTTACTTTGTGTTACGTACGCTACGCTTCTTTAACAAAAATAATTAAAGAAATGCAAGAACGTAAGCAGAAAAGAAGCGGATCTGCCAGTTTTTCAATTCATGAAAGATCTAGACGTTTGTGGAACTCCTTCCCAAATATAAAAAGTGGGCAACCGTAAATTGTGACAGTAATTCAATTTATGTACTAAACTATGATGGACAAGACCTAGACAGCGTTCAACAATATAATGATTTAAAGTTGGTATATTAGTCGCATATTGTTTGTGCGTTTCACAAAAAGAATCTTAAAGGGCTTGTTCGGAAATACATAACGAAGTTCACGGAATGTACGATCTTAACGTTGAAAATTATTTTCGTGAAATTCGATTTCTTCGTAATTTCCGAACGCTCCAAACCGTTGTCAGGATAACGATAGACACCAACTCGCATATATAATAAAGAAATAAACGAAAATAGAAGATGTGGTTATAAGTAGGGACATGTGGCTCAAAATACGAAGCAAGTTAGTTTCTTGGAGAGATTCTCTTCCAACGATAACGTTATTTACCAACATGTAAGACCTTTCTTTGGAGAAATTCCTTCCATTCACTTCAAATTTCATTTGCTACACTTGTATAACGAACTTAGCATTCTACTTGTTGCATTTGGTCAACATAAATCGATTCTCTTATATACAAGAATTATCTGGCTGAAGTTTCTACATATTTCTATATCCTTCAAAATTTCCATCACTTCGCCAACTAAGTCACATTTACGGGACAAGAAAAATATTCCAATTACAGAAAATATTTAAAATAAATTGCAAGGAATTAACATGTAACGTCTTAGTCACATTGTATTGCCAAGAAGAGAAACCAATATATAGACCAAACAACTTTATTTTTATATGGGCCAGTTTAGTAACTTTGGACTTCGGCCCGTCACGATTCGCCTTTAGCTGTTAAAATCCACACTCATGACCCTGCCGGCACTCGAACCCGGGACCTTCGAGCCGATGGCCTATCGCCTCAAACCGCTCGGCCGGCAGACAAAACAACTATTTTAATAAATACTTGATAACAGTCCATTTTATACTGCCCTCAGCCTTAGATGTCTAAAGACCACTAATAAAATTCAATTCCATCTTACACAAGAGGCTAATGCTGCTTGTGGATTACAATTAAAACGCGGAAAAACGTGGTGCATTCAGGCTTTATGAAAGCTAAAACAGCATGCCTTTCTTCAAGAACTTGTCGTTTAACTGAAAATCATTAGAAAAATCTGTTATAATACACAGAACTGTAGAGTGTCTTTCATAAACGCGATAAATTTGTACTATACGACGTTATTCTTTCTTTTACTCAAAAAGCCTCTAGAAAAAGCATTTTTCAATAGTTTCATCTTTTACTGGTGGTGCTATCTAGTGGCAATCGCGATATCTAACAGCAATCCACAGCTCGAAAAAGTGTTAAATATGGGAAAGTAAAGATAAATCAATTGTTTAAGATAAACCGTTATATTAACCTGCTATAAACATTAGTTGTGTCAAAATTGTTCCCTACTGCAGAAATAGCAGCCATGGCTACAAATTTATACCTCTAGATGAAGCAAAATAAGATTACATTATGCGAAACGAGGTAAATTTATCATGCGGATGGTGGCCATGTTAATTTTAACGAAGTTCACGAAGTCAGAGCTAGTTCGTTTCGTGCGCGAACGAAATTAACTGAGAGTGACTTTCCGAACGGCTAACTAAATGAACGAACTTCACGAAAGTGGTTTCCGAACGCTTCGTGAGAGAACGAGATTAACGCGTTAAACTCGTTCGTAGTTTCCGAACGAGCCCTTTCCTTTTATAATAACCATTTATCCACATTTTCCAAGTGACTGTGGGTTTATGTGTGAAATTAGTAGACCTAATACCAAGAACGCCAGAGAACCAGACATGGGGATTAAAATAGTAAATACGGCGGAAGTCGAAGAGCGTCTCGCGCTAGGTATTTGAGAGAGGAAAATGTAAAGATACATGACCGCACCTAACCTTACCTAACCTCCACTTTCCCATGGTCAATAATTTAATGTACGAAAAATGCAAAGAAAGCAATTATTAATAATAAATACGAGCATATGAAAATATATTTAAAAAGAAAAAAAAAAGAAAAAGTGTTGACCCAAGAGGGGCTTGAACCCGGGACCTTTCACTCAAGAAGCGAACGTCTTGACCATTTTTTTCTTCATATATTTATTACTGCAAAATACATAATACAGTGCGTTAAATTTTGAACAAAGTGCACTTAGAACATTGCCTCGAAACTTATAGTGTGCAAGTGCAAGTGATATTAATATACAATTTGAAAAAACAATAGTATATACCACATTGACCACTTAATTTTACATTGTTATCTGACTTCTTTTCTTATTCCCAATTTAACAGATCTTACTCAGGGGAACAAGACTAAACTAAATTATTTCATTTTTATGTTACAGCTCTTATATAATGTGCGTATTGTTTTGTTCTTTCTTGCACAGGTAATGTGAAGAACCGAGCCTGTATTTGATAAACATATTCCTCCACAGTAATTTGCTGTCTTTCTAATAAGAGCATTTGTAAAGTCTGAGCCGTTAACCACGTCAGGAATTTACGACGAGTTGGAGGGAAATATTTAAACTCTGGGTATATTACAAATTGTATATACTTTTGATGGTTATACTTATCTCTCGTAATACGTTCTAAAATTTGTATATATTTGTTCCATATACTGTCTAAGTTTACACATTGAGTTATTCTATGATACAGGGTGTCCATTCGTTGACATTTAGTGCATTTGGCATCAACATTTATACCTTTTTCATAATGGATCGCTTTACAATTAATATGTTACAGCCTATATTGTTTGAAAATATACCTTGTGCAACCTCGGATCTCTAGTTAAATCTTTTAAGTTTGTCCATACTATGTCCCATTGAATATGAAGATACTGTAGTGCATATTGAGATGTTGTATATTTATTTTTTTCCAATAGGAATTGATACAATTCTCAAACGTTCATATCCACGATGCGAATTTGATCAATTAATGCATGTGTAATTATGAGGAATATATCTGATAAGTATGGGATTTTTTTGTACCAATTTTGTATGTTTATCGGTGTAGTAATAGAAATTTCATCCAGTAACGAACGATATACGCATTTTGCCAGAGAGGGAAGCGAAGATCGTAACATTACAATGGTTCGATGTAATCGCAACGCGTTACCCTGCAACTTTATGTGTTTTAAATGTAGCCCACCTTGTGACGTAGGGAGGTATAGTGTGGACCTTGCCACCTTCAGTACATGTCCTCTCCATATGAAATAGCCTATGAATTTATTTAATTGTGCAAATGTTTTATTAGAAAGGGGAAAAAGTTGTAGCAAGTATATCCATTTACTTACTATAAAACAGTTTACAAACCGCACTCGAGATATTAAAAATTCAAAACAATTTTGGTATTTTGTTAATTCATGTACTGTGACTCCCAACATTCTTCGTTCATTGGCTTTGATTGTATCCTCAAATTGTCTGTAGAAATCAATGCCTAATATTTTAACATGGTTTACTATATTCCCAAGACCTTCATATTGTTGCTCGTATTCTGGATTTAAAACCATTATTTTGGTTTCTGTTTGATTCATTTGTATACCTGAAAATCGCCCGTAAACTTCTACTACTTTAGTTATATTTATTACATCCTGCCGTGAAGTAACAACTAGACTGACGTCATCTATGTAAACTGCACTTTTAAAGTTTGTGTTCTGGAAATGTAGACCTGATATTTTTGCTTCTATTTGGAATATTAAAGGAGTTACACACAAACCAAAGAAAATACTAGAAATAGGATTTCCTTGCTCCAGACCATTGGTCATTAGAAAAGGTTTTAAATTTCTCCTATTTATATGTATCGACATTTTCCTAATTCTTTGCAATAATGTTATGACATTTAGGAATTTAGTGGGGAAATTAAAGTGTCGTAAAGTGGCTCGTAAAACATTTGTATTTACTTTATCAAATGCGTTTTGCATATCAGCAATCATAATTGCATAGGGTTTCTGTAATCCTTGAGCACATCTGATGTACTCTCTTATGTGCAAAAGCATGGTAGTGGCATCCATTCTACCGGAAATTCGCCCCTGTGCGTCAGACATAATTTCAGAAGTAGTAAGTGTACTCGCTTGGCCAGAATTTTATACAAAATTTTTAAATCACAGTTCAATAACGAAATCAATCTATATTTATTCGCTTCACCGTTAGTTTGATGTTTACCAACCAAAACACCTCTCATCAAACAAAAGTTTTCCTGACATTTTAGATTGTTCCAAATATAGTTGTATACCGTTTGTAGAATTGGAATCAATGGTTGTTTAAAAGAGGTATACATCATCGGGGAAAGCCCGTCAGGACCTCCCGACGATGTTACTTTTAAACTTTCTATAGCATCTTGTATTTCGTTTTTGGTGACCATTCGGCCACGAAGCAGAATTAGGAAATCTCTGTTTCGTCGTTGTATTTACAGTGGGTAGCGTCAGAGTGTGTCGTAGGTGACGACGACTTCCGTCGTGTTTACTATCTTAATCCTCACTAGAGAACCAGGGATTCTGCCAGGCCCCCACTGGGTAGGGGTGAACGGTTCCTGAAAACGTAAACCGCGGTTTCGGTTTGCCACTTGAACCGGTTTGGAACGGTTAACCGAACCGAACCGTTTCCAAACCGAACCAAACCAAACCGTTCCCGAACCGAACCGGTTTGAAGTCCAAACCGACTAATTCGGTTTAAACTACAAACCGAACCGAAACCGGTTAACCCTAGGATGAGTAATGTTTCATTCTAAACGTAGTTTCCCCAGGAATAGCATCCACCCTTCAAGTAATTGCCTCCCCCCCTTCCAGGGTATCTCTGGTACATCCTCCCATCCCGTCAAGTTGTCTTCCAACTGATATTAAGAGTTTTATTCCAATTTCCAAAGCATCTTTGAAAGTACCCTCACAGTATGAACCCTCAATTATTTAAGTAATATCGAAATAATTTTACATCTGAATAAAGTTATACCGAAAAACATAACATTACAGCCCCATTATAATCTCTGGGTGGACGGTTCCTAATAACGCAAACTGCATTTCCATCGATTTCGAATATTGAACTGAAACCGAACAAAACAGTCCTCAAACAGGGCCCAACAGTTCTTAAACCGAACCGAACCATTCTACAAACCGAACCGAACCGTTTCCAAACTGAACCGAACCTGTTTGAAGTTCAAACCGACTGATTCGGTTTAAACTACAAACCGATCCGAAACCGGTTTTTGGAACACCCCTACCACTGGGGGGTAGGTATTTCCTATAGCCCCCCCAAATTAAAAATTGTTACTGTTTAAAGTCGATAGAAGCCCTCCAAGACGCTACTTACACCTAATATCTTTTGCTTTACTCCGACCAAACTGAATAGGCTTGCAGAACCCATACAGCGAAAGAGGAAATGTTATATTCCGTGGAAGCAGTGGCATTTAATAATACGCATGAGCTTCATAGCCTTGGACGCTTTATTAACATCACCTATCACTATCTGAATTCTGAAACGTGCTAGAACAAGGCATAAAAGCGCATATTAATTAAAAGCGAAGAAAACAATATTTCGAGTCACAACAGATCGAAACAAGTCATTGACTTCAACTGATCGATTTCTTCTAACACACTGAGCACAACACTTTTCCTGAATTAGTATCGTTGTTGTTTTTATAATTCATAAAATATTTGAAAAGCATTTGGCCTGTCGAGAATTATTCTTTCCGGTCTATTTTTTAAATACTCTACGGTATATACAAGAGCTCTGCATCCAGTGGCGTACGCAGAGCGAGGGGGGCTGATGGGGCTACAGCCCCCCCCGAAATTTTGAGAAAACTGCTTTTCAAATGATAGCTAGTTAGGAGTAAAAGGCAAAAAAGGAAGAATACATAGGTGGTCAGGAAAATTCATCCACCATTAGAGAGAAAGAATGTAAAGCCCGTGTCACAGTATATACAGGGAATAAAGCAAGGTAAATTGAATTATACACAGCTTAAAACAGATATTGGAGTTTGAAAAAATTAGCTTCCGGAATGCCTTGAAAAATGCGCGAAGACAGGTGGAAGGATAACTGTATAAAACAAGAAAGGAAGGCAACACAAGGAAATAAGGGGTTTTAATGTAGTGTTCAATTCCATTCCTTTATATAATTGAGATAAAATATGGTTTACTATCTCTAGTTTAGCGAGTAAATTACTCTCATCCGGACGAAGTAAATGAGGATCGTTTTATTGAGGCCAGGTACGACCAGGACCGATAGATAAAAAGCACTAACTGGACTAACGTCAGGAACTACTTTGCCGTCGAGGGAGTTTATTTATATAGTAGAACAAGTAAATATGACTAGAAAACTTGTATAACATTTAAGGGAAAATGCTGATTCTGAGTTTTGCGAATTGTTCGAAGTTTCCCTGGAATTTGCGGCTCATATAAATGTCGAAGTATCAGTACCAATAACAGTTGGTTTCCAGAGTACCTAATTGCAGCCAACTGTGACGTTCCATTTGACAGAGTCCGTCCAGAATTTCAGTTCTACAGTGACGACTTGACTGGTTTTTACGATGAAGTCTTCGTAGGAGAGATGGGAGTTATGGACACAAAAGTGGAAGCTTTTCAAAACAAACTACTTAAAACGTATTTGAGGAACACACTGAATGGACTTGATTTACTATTTATTCATAGAGACTTATTTTTAGAAATCACCAACGATCAAGCCATAGACCAGTTTGCTATCAGCTTATCCCATAAGTAATGTTGCACTTTCTCACCTTGAGGAAAAGAACGATAATTTACCTGAAACACTACCGTTAGTCAAGAAAATAGTTACCACTGAACTCCATAAGACTCTGCCACCTGTAAACCAGTTGTTGACTCCTTGTCGCACGTTTTCCTCATTTTGCAGTGTTTTCCCGGAAAGGTGGTTCTGCAAGCTGCGAAAAAGACAATAGTCTGTTGGTGCAAGATCTGGTGAAAACGCCGGGTAGGGGAGTTTGTCCCCGTGTGTGGGTGCGCGTTACACCGTGGATGGGAATACCCTTATGATTAACCAGGGCAGGACGTTTCCCAAAAATGTAGTCCGTAGGCGTTCAAGCTACTGACAGTAGACATCTATATTGATGGTTGGTTACGTGGCAAGAGCTCAATATGGATTATCCCACGGATATCCCACCAAACACCCAACATCACTTTGCATGGATCGAGATCCCGTTTCGGCCCAGTTCCTGCGTCCTCTACTTTAGATACCCACTGCCGTTTGCGTGTCATGTTGTGATAGAGGACCCACTTTTTGTCCCGTCACCATTCTGTCCAGAAATGTCATATCTGTGACGGCTGAGCAAGGAACTGCAGATGTCAACTCGCTGTTGCTTCTGTTGAGGCGTTAGCGCATGGGGTACCCACTTTTCGAGTTTCGACACGTACCCAAGGTCCTGCAGATGACGATGAACGGTCGAATGTGTGACATGGATTTTGCTGGTCAGTTCTTTAACAGTTTACATTGGATTTGCGTCCACCGCTGCTCGCAGGGTTTCGTTGTTCAGGTGCAGAGCACTCTCTTCTCGTGGCGTATCGGTGAGGCTGGTGTCCCCAGACCAAAACCTCTCGAACCACCTCTGTCACTTTCGCATATCCACAGCCCCTTCACCATGTTTCGGCATTGATGTTTTGTTCGCTACGCTGGCTGGATGTCCCTGGTGAAATTCATACAGAATGACATGCTGTATGTGGTCGTCAAACGCTGCCATGATCAAACACAAGCCACACTTCCAAAAGTGGAGTAGACCGTTCTACTTCTACACTCTACTACAAAATCAGCTCTACGACTCAGGTATGGCACGTGCCATCTACTTCACTATTCGCTCGTCAAATGGCGTCATTACAAAGGTCATCGCACATAAGACATTACTTATGGGATAACCCGATAGATCTGGGAATACACGAAGCTTGCAATTTGTGTAAAATATAGTGAAAAATTAAAAGTATTTTGTTGATAATTACTATTTTTCTACTATTTCATTCCAACGATTCGCAACCCTAATATAAAAACAAAACAGATTAACCACAAGCTGAGTTCATAAACAAAATCGACATATTCAAATATTGTTAACATTTAGGTTGTCTAGAGTAACAACGGTTTTCCGTCGTTACTCTGGGAGGACCAGAATATTTGAAATCTCTTCATTCGAATTGGTGAACATGGCTCACTCTTTAATTGACGTGTGAATTACTAAAATTTCAAACACCTTCCCAAAACTGAGGCGGTTTTCCGGATTGAAATATATTAAAATTATCCGAAGATGATGGGTTGCACTTAAGGTTGCGACTTTGTCAGAGAACAGATGGTTCTGTTGAGTTTGTGTTGCTGTTTATTGCTCGACAAAGGCAGTCGGAGTTTGACAGCGTCTGCCTGTCTATTAAAAGAGTTAAATTAGGAAATTCGACGTCAAATCTGTGTGTTTCTCTCATTAAGTCAATAATCAACCCGATAAAACTTCTCCGAGATTTAAAGATATCTTTCCTGCGGGTTCAAATCCGTACTTCTTGTGTAAAATCTAACTTTATGTTTAATTTCATTTTTAATTCAGTTTATACTCCTATTATCCATTTTTTTTGCGGTTGGACAGACAGACCGCGTCTGTCTCTCACGTTATCTGTGAGTATATATGTTAGGATTTCTCAAAGCTGGCTAGTCATTTAGATTTTGTTCTGTGTTTTCCTCGTAAGAATATTTAGTTAATATGGAAATCTCAAACCTTGAACTGTTTTCGAATATAAATCTACACTTTCCGAGGAAGCTATCAGTGGACAAAATTTGATGGTGAAATGTTTTGGACAGTGGAAAACCTCTCATAACCTTGACATACAATTCAAATGTTCAAAACCAAAGTAGCAATTTCTCCATGATACGTAATTTATTTCAAAGATTTTCCAATAGTACATTTTCGGGTATTAGGTACATTCAATTAAAACAATATAATACACGTAGGTTGAAAGTTTAAAAAATAATTTTAGAAACAAACGCAGTGAGAAAGTTTTATTCTACATAATTATTTACATCAGAATCGTTATAATAGAATGTTCAGTTTAGTACCATATAGTTTAGAAAATAGTTTTGCATATAACAGGTTCCGTTCACATTTTGTGTTAGGTCAGTATAATTGAATAGCATATTTCGTCAATGTGTTTGATTCATTGCGAGTGTGCTTTATTCATTAAAAGGGAAGTGGATACACCAAGTCAATAACTTCAACAATAATTCGTAGTTAATATTGAAAACGTGTTGCTTAATTAACATTATTTACGAACTAATCAGAGCAACCAAAATGCATTTGTTATACTTCGAGAAAGTAATTAGAATAATTTACTTTACTTTAAATGAGATCGGAATTGCCCTGTTGAAAATAAACTCTGAATCTTGAAATATTAAAAAAAAATAGAGAAATTTTTGCCAAGAAATGACCTGAAGATTATAAATTATAATTTATATATATAACTAGCATATAAAATATAGGAAAATATTTCGCAATTCTACATGTCAGTATTAGATAAGATAATTTGAAAATATAAAATTGTTTAAAATATTGTGTATATGACTATTATTATCCGTAGCAGCAATATACACATCTAAATAGAAGATGGGAGTACTACATTTTCAGCCAACTAAATTAATAATGAGTATAAGGTATAGAAGTATGTGTTTACGTATTATGTATCAAATATTGCATACACTCCTTAGGTTGATATGTCGTAAGATTTCGACGTCAGAAACATGTTGTTGCTCACACACAGTATATGACGAATGTATTCCTTTATATAATGATTTGTGTATTTATTATAACGTTACCGAGATCTGACATTAATAAATTGTCTTCAGTTGTGCGGAAAATAATGTCAAAAAATTATAGTGTCAATATCAAAGAAAAGTTAATTCAGCTGTTAAATTGTAACGAGGGGAAAGATTAAGAATGTCATATATTATACAAGGAAAATTTATACACAAATTTATTTTCGATACGTGTTCAACTCTGCTACCTAAGTGCTTTTGGATCCAAAAGGTATCTTTAAAAAGAAAATCATACTAATTGCGTTAATGCGTTGAAACTATTTCCTTTTGTAATTTAAAAATTACGTATGTACTTAAATATTTTTTAAATAATAAAGTCTCTCAATTATAGTTTATACCCTTCTGTGTACAAGTGGTTTTAAAATATTATTGAGGAAATGCTTATTTAGCAAAATACATCATTTTCATCTCCCTCACTTTTTGGCAGTAGAACGAATAGATAGTTTCTTTCTAGAAGAATCAAAACAATATATCCTAACGTCTTTTAAAACGTCTCATTGAGCGTCTTCAAGTTTCACATGTTCGATACACTTACATGCAGAATTTCTTTCCCTATACGATTATGAAACAGGACGTTAAAATTGTATTTTAGTTATTGCTTGGGTCTATGTATGTTAGATATTGTGATAACGTCTAACAGACATTATGGGCTCTTTTGGACTTGGTTTGAGTATGTGGTTCATATGATCACAGTAGCAGAGTTCATTGCAAAGTAAAGCAGGAAACGTATTGTAGCATTGATTGTACAAAGTTTTAATGCATTTATCTAAATATTGAGCTTATGATTTGACTTTCTACATACTGAAAGAATAATCGTATTCTGATTTCAGATGTAATATATGATTTTCCTCCTAAGTTTTGAAGTAAAACCGAAATTAAAAGTATGCTTCAAACTTATTGCTACTACTTTCATACGTGATACCTACTTTACTATTTGATAAACTCGTGATTCTTACATCGACACACTCATAACAAATAATATTTTTTCTGAGATAGGCGTTTATTAATGTTTTTGTTTTAAAATACAGTACGATATTCTAGCTTGTGAAATATTAAATACCAAAATAAAAACACACTACCACTGCTTATGTACTAATGATATTATAGCGTATATTTGGCATATTCACAAAGCGTTTGATTGAAACAGAATTTTTTAGAAATTATTTACTATTTATTTATTGAACACTACAGGTTAGGAACCTAATGTAAGTGTTCATTATACATATGACATAATCTACAACATACTGTAGATATTCATATTTGATGCTCTGTGGTGAAATATTCTGCAATAACAATTCATTAATTTATATAACAATGAAATTTACTTCAAAAATGTATAACTCCGGCCATGCTTTAAGAATACCATTACATAATGAACAAATTCTCCTAATAGGCGATATATCTAATACATTGGTTCTTTGGGGTGGGAGGTGCAAGTACATTACTAGGTCGAGTAATTTTTTGCGGGACGTGCAACCTTATTTCGAATAATATTTTTTCTGACTGAATTTTCCATGACGTACTAGTTTGTGTAGAAAAGATAGTAGAAAATGAACACTTCTTTTTTCCAGAGATTGGAATGTGTACTTATTTACTAGGTCTAAGTACTTTTCAAATTTAGGATATATTCTTGTTTCTTTGTATGTTAAAAAGCGAACAAATTGAGATTGTATAATTTCAATTTGCCGTGTGTTCTTCTTTGTATTAGGATGGTATACTACTACAGCATATTCTAACTTCGACCGATCATACCCTATATATAAAGTTTTTAAAGCATCAATATTTGAGAAGTCCCTTCCTCGTCTCATTACAAAATCTGAAAGCTTCATTACTTATACACTTAAGAGGGCTCCTCGCTCCAGTCCCCACATTTTTAACATTTTTCTAAATATTTCAAAAACTAAGAATACTATCAAAAATATAAATTCATACGGCACTAGAACTTACAAATTACTATGAAATGCAATGGACAGCGATTTTCAAATCATATCGATTGATGAGTGCTCAGACTTCAATTAAATAATGACGTCTTAATCTTTGAAAACGTATCACTCGTCAATTGACACGATCGCGAGATCGCTGTCCATAGCATTCTATAGTAATTCGTAAGTTCTAGTGCGCTATGAATTTACATTTTTGATAATACTTTTAGTTTTTGAAATATTTTGAATAAAGTTAAAAATGGGAGAGTTGGAGTAAGGAACCCTCTTAATGTGTTTAAAAAGTGAAAGGTTGTAATTTATGGTCACAGCAAGATCGGTAATAGAATCTAGTCAGACCAGTGGTGTTTCATTTATACTGTTTTCGAATTCCAAATAGTTTCTTTTTCTCGTATAAGGCATTACACTACATTTTGAAATGTTTAATAACAACATGTTTGTTTCGCACCAGCTGCAGAGTGCATTGATATTATTTTGTAAGGAGAAAGCGTCTAATTCAAAGGAAAATGCTACAATAGATGTTTGAATTATCTGCAAACAATAGCTTGTTGGAGGATATTATTACACCAGGCAGGTCATTTAAAAATAACAAAAACAAAAGAAGTACAAGGTTCGATCCTTGCAGGACCCAGAAATTTACAACAAAAATTCATCAGATGTAATATTTTTATAACGCACACTCTGTTTACGGTTTTTCAATTAAGACGCTATCAACTGACGAAGGTTCGATGAGAAGTTTAAAGGCACAAGCTTGTTGAGAAGAGTGTAATGATTAATAACATCGAAGGCTTTAGTAAAATCTGTGTAAAATACATCTATTTGTGTAGCCAGAAATGTGTGAATTCAACAAGGCTCGTTACAGTCTATTTATTTGGTAAGAAGCCATGTTGGATGGGAGAAATTACTGATCGAACATGTTAATATATTTATATAATAACTTCTAACGCTTTGGTTGGTGCAGACATTATAGCTACTTGACAATAATTTTTAATATCGTTACTCATACAGCGTGATTTAGGAATGGGACAGATATAAGAAAGTTTCCATTTAGTAGGGAATTCACAGGTAGCTAGTGACTTATTGAAAATTACTTGTAGTGATAATATAGGGTGGCACTTTGTCAGGTCCATGATTTTAGTTTTTATGGCTGTTTCTACATCTTGCAGTTCAACGTGTTCAAGGGATAATTAATCTAAAAGTTGAGAACTATTGTTTTGCCCAAGAGTATTAAAGCTATATTTAGACACATTGTGTGTCACGTAGAAGTTCTCCATGAATGCCTTTTCACCTTTAATAGTTGACCCTTGTAATTTAGTACATTGCATTCCGATTTGCGTCCTTTATTTTTATATATGTCCAGAAGGTTTAAGGATCTGTTAAAATGTTATTTTCACAGTTATGCAAATATGTTCTATAACCGGAGGCTATCTCTCTTTTCCGGAGGGCACGTGTTTCCTTAAATTTATCGTAATGATACATAGAATCCCCAATTGATTGTTTTAACTTTCTGCGGTGGTATAACTTTCTCCTGATTAGGTTAATTATGTAATTTGAAAACAATACAGGATAATTTGGTTTAAATCTCTTTCGCATTATACATTTATCAAAAGTATCATGTAATATATTACAGAAAGAATCAACAGCTTCATCGACAGTCAAGTTATTACATACGCTTTCCCAGTTAGCTAATTCAATGTCGCGATATAATTGCTCATATTTGGCTTTGGAGATGTTGAAATCCATTGTTTGTCAATTTGTTGCATTTTTATTTGCTTGGTGTACAGAAATTCTGGTAATAAAGCAGGATAATAAGCATCCTTAGGGACGACTGATTCATGTTCATGCCTTGCAAGTATACTAACAATGTTACAAAGTACTAAATCTAAAATTTTGCCTTGCCTGTACCTGACGTCATTAAGAGATTTTAAGTTATTATAATTGATCAAACAATATAATTCATGCCATATTGATGTTGATCTAAGAAAATGAAAATTAGTTCCCGTCACGCCTGGGGTATTCTAATCGCCTATTAGGAGAATGCTGCTTCCTGGTGGCAATACACTATATACAAAATCAAAATAACCTTGATATACTGAAATGTGAGACGCAGGTAAGATATAGACAACACACACAAATATACAAGTAACATAATTAACACAAAGTTTAGCTAGTATACATTCTAGCTCTGGGATATCAGGAGAAGAAACTCTATGAAGTCGATATTTTGTACAGCTAACAAAACGCCAATTCTAGACTTGGTTTGGAAGAAAGCAAATTTTGATCAGCTGTTAAAACAATATATCTTGAGTCAAAAAGTTCTGAGTCAATATGACTATCGGTGAGCTAAGTATCAAATAAGGCAAACGCTTGGTAGTTATTGTTTAAGATATTTTCATGCAAATATTTATTTTGGTACAGAGGCCACGTGTATTTTGTATGTATAGATTAATATACGCTTGCTTCCCAGAGACAGAATTATTCGCAAAGTCAGATTTGTTTGCATCTTTCTTAGGTTCGCTGATACACTTTCTCTCACTCCGTCAAAATCACCATTTCTTACCTGTATGCATGGAGATTTAAATAGGTGAGCGTTGCATAATTGCATTCATGTTCTTAAAGTATGAAATTCGTAATCACAAACACAAGGAAAAGTACATTTCTAAAAGGAAACTACTAGAGCCTAGATTATACACTATATCGTTGAATTGTTTCGCATTACTTTCAACGAACTCTGTATTATTCAAATTCCAAACTTGCAGGTAGGGGTCATGAAATACAATCATGCATCGTACATTACTAGGCCATGTATTTGTACTAAATGCATACACTTAATATTTATATTCTAAATAGATATATAAATATGAAAGTTAGATTTGATTGAAATTTTATTTAGATTATTCATGGCATTGAGAAAACGGAAGTCTCATTATGAAATCTGAATAGTGGTTAGGTTAAACGAAAACTACGAGTGCTTCCGGAATTCATCCCGTATTGCCCTACAAGTTTATCATAAATTTCGTACATGGTCACTTACACATGATTAACTTTTCTGCCTTCTAATACCAACCATTTACGTTTAACACTTCGTGTTGCATTGTGAATATTGAAGCACAAAATGTGATATTACTACTAACGAACAAATAATCTACACACAAAAACGTAAACATTGAAACAGTTGACACTCTAATAGCCGTCCTCTCCTTAACCGTCTACTTATCTTTCATTTTGTGTTTCGCATAACTTTGTGATGAACAACATGTTAATATTCAGCATAATCAGAAAGATAAGTAAGTAAGAAGTTTCACTTAAAGTTTCTTTTTGTGGGTCTCTATCTTACTTAACCAGTAAATGCAATAATCTCCAATTTGCAGTACATATGAAACGCAAAACAACTTAGTTTTGATGTCTGTACTTGAAGTATAAAAATATGGGCCTGAAGAACAAGTAATAGGCAATTTCCACAGCACTAATTAAGCTGGCCCCAATGAAAAGGGATATTACTCCGCCAATCGACACTGGAAAACAACCAAGAAATAATCATGTGTTATGTGGATTTGCTAAAGACTCAAGAGTTTATATTACATCAGTATTTAGCATTACATGAATTAAGTAAAACAAACTGCAGGCATTTTCGAAATATTTTTAAACTGTTAAAATTAGCTTTTTACAATGTGCATACTTTACAATGCTAGCTTGTGGATCTGTATAAGAATTTTAAAACTATGAAACTAAAGAAAATGTTTTATTCTAATAATGTAGTAAACTCAAGAACAGATTGAAATCTAATACAACATAGTATTCTAAAAAGACACTTACATTAACGTATATATTTAGATTAGTGGATTAAATTAAGAATGACATTTCTTGCTTCTGTATCGTGTTGTATTTACAGTTGTTATTTACTATTGTATACCTCTTGTAAAAATGTATGATAATGTCAAAGCCGAAAGCATTGGAGCAATTAATTCAGTGTAGAATGACGAAAGGTAGACCTTATTCCAAAAAGGAAGGCCGCATTAATTAGATCATTTTTTCAGCCGAAACTTTTCTAAGTGCAACTTCGGGTATCTTCGGAAACTGGAAACCGAACATGCCAGTTTCGAGCCCCCAAAGGTGAATCTTCGCAATTAGGAAAAGTTAGTACATATGTGTTTTTCTTCTTTTAAGTGCAATAAAATATGTTGAAATGTTATTAAGTGTAGGAAAAAGTAACATTCATTAAAACGTAATGATATAGTATTCGCAACTATGCATACATGTGAGCACGTGAAAGATTTGTCACCTACTTTTCCATACGTAAAAGAACATTTCCAAAGAAAGCAAAGACCGCAAACATAGTTCTCGTATACATAGTACAATGTACAAGACAAAGGAGAAAAACAACAGGATTTGCAACTGATACGAATGCCATTGTCTTGGACACCGAAAATTCAGTCATGTGTGGTCAGAATGAGTTCTATCAGAAAGAGAGAAGTATCTGTGTTCGTGTTAGTTCAGTGGTAGAGCGCGTGGCTTCTTATCGTGAGGTCCTGGGTTCGAAATTCCGTTCTGGAAAATCTATCTTTATGTAATAATATATTCCTCAAAGAATGAATAGTTAGATAAAAGCATAATAATCAGTTTTATACCTATTCACATAATCATTTCAGGACATAAGTAATTATTATTTCTAAAATATAATATCAGAGAAGTGGTGGGTGTCGATAGAAAGTCGGTATATTATTTGTGAACCTTAAATACAAATTAAGTAATTAGTCTAATAACAATATATAAGTGTGTGTAGTGTATTTGTCTGCATCTATTTGTCATACGGAAGTTACTTCTGAATATTCTGATTACAGCATGGGATTTACGTTTTTAAAGATAATATACTATAATCGCTAAATATCAGACATTTGTATCTGGCGTTGATTTCATTCACTGCTAAAGTTGTGTATTGCTATATGTGCACTTTATTCGTCTTATAGGTGATCACAGCTATACAGATTATTTATTACATAATGTGAGTAAAGCGGTTTGTTCTAATCTTTTGAAATTATTGGCACTTCTCCTCACACATTACGCCAGAAACTGAAAGATACGTAATTGGGTCATTGTATGACAAATCAACTAACTTTAGAAGAATTTGTTGCATCGCCATTTTGAAAAAAAAATGTATGTGGGTTCATACATACCTGAAGATATGAGAACGACTTTTGAAAGAAATGTTATGCCCTTATTTCTCGCGAGACGACCATATTTCCAAAATCGCGGGTGGTGCTTTTTGCTCCCGCAGACATGTACGGAGACATGTATATCTCAAAACCCGGAAGAGCTAGAGAGCTTAATCAAAACCGTAGTATAGCTCTTGAAGTGTACTTTGAACATAATGAATCACCTTTTCTGAAAATTAATTTCTTTATATCAATAATTAGACTGAAAAAAGTAAGAAATCGTGTAAAATATGATAATTAACAAACTTCTTGGGGTGTAAGAGTTGAATAAAACTCTGCAAAATGTTATAATATTTAGATCCACCAATCTAGTGTATGCGCGCAAAAATTCATGGTCCTGAATCACACTCCTTCTCTTCTACGGGGGTTCAATCATGGTTTTTTGCGAAAAATGCCGTATTTGGGGCTTAAATGTTCGAAAACCTTTCGTCAATAAGATACTTCTGGAAGTCAGAAATGGAATGTATTAACACAGACTCTATATTCATTACATAATGATTTTAAGCCCGGAGTTGTGGAGGTTAGTTCTTCATCGCACACAATTTCTCGAAAATAAATCTTGTTAGCAAATACAAGTACAATCAAACTCCTAGTTTTGCACCAGGATTACTGTCACGTTTTCTAGATTCAGAAGATCATCAAAATATCGTGATTGTACTACTATTATCACCTACAGCTCATTGTTTCCCAGTATACATGAATTAGATATTTTAAGTTTATATTTAGCCGTTCATTAGTAACGTCAAACATCACTACATTTGTTGTGGTAATAATAATGTAATGAAATATTTATTAATGTTTTACGAACAACATGGTGCCAATACACCACTAAGTCATACAAGATACATATAGATATACAGATAGCAGCTAAACAGATACATATATACAGCTAAACAAAATTGTGTTAAATATAGATGTTTGATAGCCATACAATTATTTTGCGTACTAGTTGTTAATTAAAGGGGGCGCATTACCCCCAAACTCCCAAAGTTAAGGGTGCAGCCTGCCACGTGGAAGCGTATATTGTTGAATGTCCAAATGACGGTCGCCAAAATATTATTTCACCCCACACTAACGGACGAGTGTTTATCGTGGTTGTTGATAATCCACTTTCCTACTAATTTGATATGTAATTACATAAGGTATTCTAACTTGATTAAAGTTCCAGTAGAGAAGTCATATTTGACAAACTGAAAACATATTTTCGGCGATTTCCGAAAGAAACTACCATGCAAGCAAATGATCACAAGATACGTTACTATCAAAGTACAAGTAACCCTGTATGCGTGTAAACGGTGACACAACCTTTATAAAAGTTACTAGTAATTTTAAACATATGATATACAATTGAGGCATCGAGTAAAAGTTCTTGAAAAAGGATAATTCTCGACGAGCCCTCGGTCACCAGAATCAATACATACTTCAGTAAACAGTTCCCTTTTGAGTCTGATGTCCACAGGTGTTTTTGTGTGGGGCCAAGTGTCTGTAGGGGTAATAAAATTGTAATGAGACCACACGTTAGAAGTGATAATCCATCTTAACAACGTCTTGTGCTGGATACTATTCTTCGTTGAATATCACGCTCCTCAGATAATTTTAGAGATCTCTTCATTGCTGGTATCATTTTATACCAAGCGGTAGAGCGGCCCTGAATGATATGGTTACAGATTTGTTAAATATTTAAATATAAGAGTAGTGTAGCAATGAGAATACGTACCAGTAATATCCAAAGAGTCCCGTACTACTCTTAGACGTGTTCTGGTGTGGTCCAACTGGAACACTGCAGTCGAGTTTTGAAACTCTTTATCTAACTCATTAGTTGTTCTGTAAGTCAATGCATTTCCATATTAATAATTGGAGAAGGCAGGAACATCGATATAATATGTAATGATGTGATTTTATTTAACTAAGATTCAATAAAATGATCTGCGTATGAAACTAATTGCAGAAACGTTCTAAGACATAACAAATTATATTTATATAAAAGCGAGATTGCTCAGTTTCATATTACAAAGAGTATCACATAAAAGGGTCGAATTTATGTATCAAACCGTAAAGATTCGCATGTGAAAACTACACATCATTACACGATAAGAAATAATGAGGATTAAAGGAGCTGGTTTACATGAACAGGATATACGGAGGATAATATGTAAGTGGTTTGTCACTGAAATAATATTCAGAAGTTCAGGAGCTGAATACTTAACAACAAAAGAACAGATAGAAATATTCTTTGAAGAAATTCAAGATTATGCCTATTTTCGTAGCTCGAGGATCTCAAAATTACGGCGGCATCATCACAAATGACGTCATATCCCCACAAATAATGACGTAACTGTGTCTGCTTAGCAAATCAGAGTCCACCTCGGTTCCTTTTACACGCATGTGAGCAATGATTATTCTTTTGAAATGATTTAAAATCATTTAAGGCTTTTGACCAATGTTTATAATTGAGGGAGTACCGCATAGACAAGTTTCGCAACATAATATTTTTTCGGACAAGAAATTAAATGGTTTAATAGGGTAAGACTTGAAAACCATGTAAGCTGAATTGGCCAATCATAAACGTAGTTTAAATAGTTGTACAGGGGACTAATTCAAATGCGAGTTGCTAAAACGATACAGGTTATATCATTACCTGTCGAAGTATGACATCATTTGAGAACGGTGCTACCTTAGCTTTGAGCGCTGATAGCACCTAGCTAAATTTCGAGATTCCTTCAAGTTAAATTTCTTTCTTGTTTTTATGTGAATAATAACTTTCCAAAGTTTAGGGCACTTTTCCTCACCCAAGTATTTGTGTGACTTTCAGATGATAGCGTTCTCCCAAATCCTTCGTATCGTTGTTCTCATCAGAAATTCGAGAAAGTTTTCACAGCCGTTTCCGACATAATAGCCATATATGGTGGAGGGGTTTAGGCCACTTCTTCGGCAGCGCTCGTAATTTCGTTCACAGCCAATTCTAAAGTTGTATGAGGTAATATTCAACGTGTTTTTAATGTCGCGCTCCTTAAACTTTGTAATAGATTTATAAAGTGTAATTGCAATTTGTCATGACCGCTCCGCTGCTGGTAATTTCACCCTTTTCCACTTAGTACGAGTGCTGCTTTGCTGCGGATGATGTTAATGCGAGTAAACCTAAGTCAAATATCACTTTGTGCAGTATTTTGCCGCCATATATAAGTGATGCCACATGTCGCCTAATTTCTCGTTGACTTTGCAGCCGTACAAAGCGAGATTAAATCACAAGTAGCAGAGGAAAAACAGCGTGCACATCTTGGTTCAACGCCGCCCGAGGGTTGGCAAACCAGATATTTGACCGCTCAGGCAGCCGTTTGCTAACGGAGCATTGCCAACGTCGGGCTAACAACTTTCCTCTGCAACCATCTAGTCAACGGACTACCAACTTTGGGTCAACGTTTTTCTTTGGTTGGTAAATATTGTACGCGTTACCTACCAAGTTTAACCGTTAGGCCGACGATGTATTCGTTGGAGTGCAAACGCATAATGCCAACTAAATTTCACCGTTGGACCAACGTTGGTAATTTATTGGCGAAAAAGCAACCAAATCCCAACTATTCCCCGACTGTCGAGTATGTTTAGATTCCCATTGCCATAACTTCGATCTTAGATAAGAGAGGTACGGTTGATCGTCTCAAAGTACTGTACCCATAGTTTACCAGTGCGACTGACCATGACACCTCTTGTAATTTATCATTCAGAATATTTGGAGCATCAATTAGAAATTAAGAACATTATTATGCATTTCTTTCAAGAAAACAGAATATTAAATCTGTTAAGCTTAGTCGATAACTTAATATATTGAAGCACTCTCTTCAAACTACAAAACTGAGGTGCTCTTCAAATACATGTGCTGCAACGCAGTTTGTTGAACTGGAAAATGTGACATTTGGTTACTGCCCACAACTCCGGTGGTCCAATAGAACACAACCAGTGGCGGCGGCATGGATTTTCCTGAGGTAGGTGCACGTTACATATTGGTCGCCTATAATCCTATTATCCATCTGTGTAGCTCCAAAAATAACGTATTTTAGTACGTTCTATCATCTGTGTACAGAAGGAAGTATCAGTTATTTAACTGCTTGTAGTGAGCTTGTATTGTCGACAAGGCGTTGTTTTCTTTCTACCCTATTTTCCTTGGCGATGATCTACAAAGAGCTAGTGCGTTATACCGTCAGTACTAAGCGTGCATCGTTTTAAATCACGTCGAGCGTAAAACTTATTTCATATTGACTCTCAAGCTTGTTACTTAATGGCAATTGACGGAACGTAGTTTAGTGAGAAGCAATCGGTACAAGTGAATACAGTAATGTAGAATAAATCAGTTTGGAAATATACTGTATAAGGTAAAGGCGGAAGAGTTTGCGCGGTAGGAGAGATTGCGCAGGTCCTGGAAAGACGGGAAGGAATTGAAATGGCCTATTGCGAATTAGGGTAAGGTGAATACGTTACTGGCAGACTCGTTAGTTGAATTCCTGAGTTGAAAGAAGGTGGTCATAAAACTTATCATCAATTTTGTGCATCTATGTCAGAAGTGTGACGATTAGTAAAGTATATAAACACTGCCAAGTGTACAAAATCGAACATTAATAGAAATATCGATTCTGTTTATATAATAAATATTTGTATTACAACAGTTTATAATGTTTTAGATCACAACAAGTTGTTTCTATTTGGTTAGTACTATCGAAAGTTATCTTATTCTCATGCGCAATTTCTATTAACCATGTGCGCAACCTTACCTGCCGTTGTAGAACAGTTTGCGCAAATTAAGCGTTTTTTAAACTAAAAATCATTATCATTAAGCATACAACGATTTATATCAAAGATTTATAGCATGTAATTGTTTATAAGATCCTAAGGAATATATTGTGTAATTATTTAGACGTTTGTGAACAAAATATAATTTCATTTATATTTCCCTGAATTGTGTGAAATCTCTGTCGGCTTTCCCTGCTATCAATCTCACGGTGGTTCAGTTGGTAAAGCGCTCACCTCTGGTGCTAGGGGTCGTCGGATCGATCCCTGCTCATGCCATGTTGGCTTTGTGGTGGGCAAACACCGTGTACGTGGGTTTTCTCGGGGTTCTCCCGTTTCCTCCGATTTTCTTCACTCCACCAATTCATCCCATCATCATCCATACGGCCTGAGCCATAGCTGCCTAAAGGCCTTAAAATAAAATTAAAATTCCAAGTGTTGTACTTTGTCCAGGTTGTCGTTCAGCTCAAGCAGCTTCACACAATATTGTCCATTCTATACTCAAATGCACAAGTTTCTGAAGGTAAGTTTGCTAATAGTGGTACATGATTATTTTCTTTCATAAGCAATTTGTATCTTTTAGTACCTTTCATTGTGACCAACATGTTCCCGTCGGTTACTTAACGGACGGCTACTTTAAAACATTCAGAATATTACTTTCTAAACCTTCATAAACTGTTCCCCTACATCTCCGTTTTAACTGTGCTGGTGGATTTTCTTAAATTGAATATTACAATTATTTCATACATTCAACAATTGACTATTAATTTTTATTCGTTGATGATATTCATCTTTATTAGCTAATTTTGTCTTTTCTGTTACATTTCACACCAATGCACAGTAGTCCAGACACTCTGAAAACCTGGCTAGGCTCTGTTTGCTTTTAGTTTTCAGGAAATACAATGAATATTGGCAACACAATAGTGATATAAGAAAAAGTAAAGAGAATACTACATTATACTGGTCTTAAATATTTATTGAGAGTTAAAGGAAAGTAAAGCATAGTAAAGGGTACTGAATTCAATGTGAAACTACTCCAATATATTTTTGCAGTTTCGGTCTCTTGCCATTTCTGACCTGTTCGACTGATTTTATGGTGGGTTAGAAAGTTATTTCAACTTGTAGGAATTTAAGTTCATATCACGACAAATCAGAATAAAAATATACTGTAGTAATACTAAAATTGACACATTTTAATTGATATGTCTCTTCCATAGCAGCATGTGCAACGATTTAGGTAATCTTAATAAATTTCATCTTTTTAAAGCTTGTTGTTCGCTGTTTATCCCTCTTTTGTCTTCGCGTCATAACTGATTGGCTCTTTCGGTGCATTGTCTTCTGGAATCTTTGTCCAGCTTTGAATTCTAACTGATACTTTACGCCGTAACCTTTTATTTTTTTCTGAAATTTTTGTTTTGTTACGCCATTTGCTGTCTTGGCTTTGAAGCTCGGATATACTGTTTTCTATTTTAGTTACTGCTACTATATTTTGAGAGCTCAATTATTTGCAGTTACGAATGACTGGTAGGGCTGTATGTTTTGGAATTTGTGGTAGGTTGCCTCTGACCTGCTCAAGTAAGTTGTTCCCCGCCACAATTTGTTTATTTTGTTAAACCCTGTTTCTATTTATGCATGTGATCATTGTTTAATGATGTCCTTTGCTTTTTCTTTAAGATCTGGTGATTGTGATCCTGTATTTGTTTATGATCATTTTATTTATTATTAGCAAAATATGCCATAGTTATGCCAGGAAATATGAACGGTGTAGACTAGTTGTGTCTATCATTTGCAAGTATATTTATTTGATAGTTAATAAATATATTTACTTGATTTACTCATTAGTAATTTATAGTAATTTATTTTTCGAATTTTCCTAATTGCAATTTATTTAGTTTTCTATTTGAAATACATTTTTTGTTGAAATGTAATTTCCTTTCGGCCAAAAATCTAATAGGCATTCCATGTTTTTGGTGAGTTCTTATTTTTTGTATTTTCTCTTATGCTGTGGCACTAGCTAGAAAGAACAGATGAAACGTATACGCGAACCAACGTCCATGTAACCTTTGCCTGTATTCAGGAAAATGGCAAAAAATTTGAAACTTGTACTCAGAATGGTGTGGCATTGAATGATGTCACATAAACATTGTTCTATCAATAAAAAACGTTTTAATAGTGATGAGTGAAACGGTTACATTTTAATATCCATGATAGAAGTAACCACTAGTTTCAAATATCTTTTAAAAATATCAGTTAAAATAGCAATTTAGGATAAAAACCTCTAAATGGAAGTTATTTGTTCCCAACTTAAAAACAGTGTGAAATCACCATTTTAGACTAACTTAATTTGTCTAGCTTATTATCCGAATAGTAGAGTGATAGATTGCCGTTGTGACTTGGTACAAAACTTCATATTAGAACTGTCGGAAAACTATTTATGTAACTATCGGAGCTTCTAAAGATCGGTTACATACTCTTTTCGCGAGTAATTAGTACAAATTTGATTAAACGTTAATCGTTGAATTCCTTTCGGCTATAAATAAAAACCATTTGACAGTACAGACAAGTAGACTAATACAAATTTGTATTTCGTAATATTTGTTTCGCATTCAATTTCTTTATGAACTTTTGGGGTCCTTTCCTCAGATCGAGATGAGTTAGGTAAAATATAAGAAAGTATCAACCAGAGCCTTACTTACCATAACACGAGCGTTCGATTTGTACAATTTCCAGAGAGGGGAATAAATAGTGAGATATGCATTATACGGCATTTTGGTATCGTCCATATCCAAGGCTATCTGTAAACAGCCAAGAATGATTATTGACGAGAGAAGAAAATCCCAACCATCCCCCCGCTACAAATCGAACACTGCATAACATTGCGGCATATGCTTGCTAAATCTGAGGGGCAGGCATCGAATCCAAATATTCCATTTATGTTCTTCAGGCATACAAGGTTCTGGCAGGTCTGGAAGGGGAAAGCATGCGAGAAAGTGTCAGGCAGGGTATAAGTTGAAGGTATTCGAGAAAGGTTGAACACATTGATTAGGCTGTTTTGAGCCCAAAATTCTTTAAGTCCAACTTCAGGTATCTTCGGAAACAGAAAACCAATGATACCAGATTCGAGCCCCCAAGGGGTAGGACGAATCTTTGCAATTGGGAAAATTTTGTGAATATATATATTTTTTAAATTGCAGTAAGACATGCTGAAATTTTATTATGTGTAGTAAAAGTAACTTTCATTGAAATACGCAATGACACAGTATTTTGAAACTATGCATTCATGTGAGCACGTGCTGGTTTTGTCACATATGTTTCCATCGGTTGGTTGACATAATGACGTTTCTCAATTTTGTTAACTTTTCAGGAGAATAAATAGATTTTTCAGTATGTTTGACAAAACGGCAGGTTAATATACATTTTTTTCGATACTTGAATGTTAAGTGTAAGCAAATGTGCTGTAACTTATGAAATGTTCGATTACGAAGGCTAGCAGGAACTGCATAAAGTAGCTGTAACCCAATTTTCATAAAAATGAGATAAGTCGTTATGTCAGTTAACCGTTATGCTAAAGCACATGTACAATGAAAGGAAATACGACAAACCTAGTCCTCGCATCCATAGTAGAATGAACAAGACAATAGAGAAAAATAATAGATTTTGCAACGGAGATGAATGCAATTGGCTTGGACACCAAAAATTCTGTCATGTTTCTTCAGAAGGAGCTATCTCAGAAGAAGTTCGGTAGGGGTATTCATGTTAGCTCAGTGGCAGAGAAGTGGTTAGTTTGTTGGAATAGACCATGTTTCTAGTGAGCTCCTGACTACTCCTTGTTAACAACTAAACTTATATTTGTAGTGTGGCTATATTTTTATACTACTATACATATATTCGACTTAGGAAATTGAAAGTTGTTTAAATTACAGTTGAATATTGAAATTAATAAGTGTAACAGATATTTGAAACAGTAAAATGGCAAACTTACTAATCCCAAGATAAAATACAATCGCAATTGACTGGATGAGCTAGGATTCAAAATGATATATGCGTTTCTGTTTGAACAATATAAATTCCTACCAAGTGATGTACATACCATAGAAATTTCAAGCTATTTACGGTCTATATTTAAAACAAAAATCAGAAATTAGTTGACAGAGTATTATGCATTACTAATGGTATATTCGTATATACGGATGAAAGCATTCAATACAACCTCTCAGAACAATTAGACAAGAGTTACAAAATAAAACCATTTTAACGTCAGTGCCACTTGAGCTCTGTGATGAAAATCTAATTAACATTATATATAAAAAAAGATGCAATTTCTCGCATTACAACTCTTTATTTAAATAAGAATCATATCTACTCAGTATGCAATGGACGACATCTCATTGTATTTTAAAGACTAACAGAGAATTTACCAAATTTTGTTAATCTTTTTGGTTACAACTGCCAGATAGTAAGTGACGAAGCCTCTAAACATTGTTTCAAATGCGACAGCAATCCCATTTGTCTTCCGAATGTAGACGCAACAAATGACACACAAGGGAAATGTTCTCTGAAACCTATACAAATACAATGAGTGAATCGTTTTTTTTTATGGAATTTGTTCCACTTCTCACGAGAAATCGTAAAGTAGTATTTGATCATAAAAACATCTATTAGTGGAAACCCAGAAAAAAGGAAGAAAAAGAACAAGCCGAAAACCACTGTACACAGCCGGCCAACAACGAAAAGAATTATGGGTAATGTAAACATCGCTGGTCCTACTGAATAGCAAGAGCTAAGCAACACAGATGCATTTATCTAGCGATACAAATAGTGTTTATTCATTTTTAAATCAATATCTCGATAAAACTCGTGAAACAAACAATTCACATAATAACGAAAATGTTATTACAAGTAAACAACTTGAATTTGAATCTGTGAAAAACAAATCACATTTTGAATCGGGTTAAAACGACAAAATTTCACCTGGAGGTAGTATGAATAATAAGAAGCAGATGAGGAAAAAATAGTGATTAATAATTTCTACCGTGAGATTCAACAAATAAGTGTGGATTTGTTTTCTAACCAAAATCTTCGCTTTAATTTAAGTTTCAGGCGAGAAAAGGTACGTTAAAATTTCATTTAGTTTCTTTTATTATAGTTGAATTACGTACAAATGTCCAAAATAATGCAATTCCTTTGTTTATTTACTTCCTTATTTTTATTTATTTTCTTCGAATTATTGCATATTCGAAAAGCATTTATTGGAAGATTTATATCTTCAGTAGGTTGACTCATTATTGAAAACATTTCTATAAGCTTTATAAATTTATTATCCTTTCTATCTGAAAGATTTGCATTCTGGTCATGCAACTCACTTTGATCCTTCTTGTTTAATTTTGACGCTCCATTATTGGTTGCTACACATCGAATATCTTGGTCACTTCGATCATTTCTACCTTCTCGTCTGTCGGAATCTTCCATTCCAGGAGTTTTACTCAAATGATCCTTATCACCCTTTTCTGGATGTAATCTATGTATCTTTCTTTTGTGTGTTTTCTTAATCTGTGTTGACATTTCTTTTTCTGATTCTGTAACATCATCATCTGCAGTTCCTGTCGTACTTCTGTTCGAGCCCTCACGGTTGGAAGCCGTTATGAAATAAAATAACAGTGGTGGATAATGAGTAGTAGTAGTTTATAACAATTATATGTATCTTTAGTATTATTGTATATTATATCTGTAGAATATGTTTCTCAATCTATAAAAATGTATCTTTGAAGATCGCTTTCCCGATATGGTCTTCTGTTGATGCTGCGCGGCTCTCTCATATAGTTTGTTGCTTAAATCTCTCAAGACGTGCTGTTTTGGGTTATTTGCCGTAACTTTGAGTACGAATGAGATAAGTTAGACGGATAACCATCCGTGCCCCAAGTCTATTCTAGTGTGAGCTACAAAATGGCTTTCGTAGAATATCTGTAGAGCTGTAATAGAATTATCAATCACTCTGGAGCTTTTCAGCTACCTGGAACGATTGATAAGCTAAACTCCAAACAAATTATAACACTATATTTCAAAAGATAGGTATATATTTAGAGAAAAGACATTGACATATTCTATAGTATACGTTCTCTGAGGTAGTAGTAGTAGTATTATTGTTGGACAGGACGATCATCGTCGTCCTGTCAACGCAGACGGTTATGCCGTCTCTTCCTCATTGTTTTATTTGTAATCTATATTTTAAATAATTGTTGCTGGTCTAAGTGATGTTATATTGATATAGATATAATGTCGGGGATAGTGTATTTGGATCTTGTGCGTTTTCTTTCTATAAGGTAGGATAAATAGTTGCTATATGTTCGGGTGGTAGGTATCTGTTAATAACCTGAAGTGTTAAGGCCTGATCATTTTCGTTAATCGTCCGGTACATTTCTAGTAAGTGATGGAGTGGTGGATGATGATAGCGTGGTTGGATGTCTTGTTGTGCATCTATGTGGATTGTGTCCAGGAGTGTTGGGTGAGCCGTAGTCCAACGTTTTGTTATATATTTTAGTCGTAATGTTTCCAGGTGGGTTTTGATTTCCGGGAACGTAAGGCGATCATACAGAAGATGTGTGGGACTTGGTAGTTTGATGTGGTATGCCAGCCTTAGAGCGTGTCTCTCCCATATCTGTAGCCTTTTATAGAGTCTTCGCTGGCTGTCATCCAGGCGATATGACCATATGTAAGATATGGTCGCAAGAATATTTTGTACGTATGGAGGATGGTGTCTGTTTTTAAGCCCCATGTAGTGCCTGTTAGCCGCTTCAGTAGTATTAGTCGGCTATTTGCCGCTTTGTTGAGATTGCTGAGGTGAGGTTTCCAATTTAGCTTAGTGTCGAAAATGACTCCGAGGTACTTCGCTGATGTTGTCGCTCTTATAGGTGTGTGGTTGACATGGAGGTCAAGCTTGGTGGGATTTCGACGGACTCTTGTTTTTGTTTTTGTTTTCTGTATTACCAGTGACTGGGTTTTGAGAGCGTTTGTGGTGAGACGCCACCTAAGACACCATGTGTGAAATTTATCTATAGCTGTTTGGAGCAGACGGTTGATGTGTTGGCACAGGCAAGGAAAGCTGTATCGTCGGCAAATGTAAAGGTATGTACTGGAGAAAGTGGTATTGGCATGTCAACTACATATAGGATATACAATAGAGGTGAGAGAGCAGAACCCTGAGGCACCCCAGTATATGGAAATATTGCATGTGATAGACTATTGTTGATGGCTTCATATGCCATTCGGTTTGAGAGGAAATGGTAGATTAGCCGTATATATGCTGGTGGAAGATTGAATTTGTACAGCTTATATATCAGGTCAGGCCAGACACGGTCAAATGCCTTTTCCAGGTCGAAAAGTAGCAGACAGGATGGCTTATTAGTGTTATACTGGTTTGTTAGTATTGTTGTTAATCGTAGTAGGTTGTCATCGATGCTGTGATTGGGTCGGAAGCCTGTCTGGTGGTAAGGCAGTATATCGTAATTGCTGAGATGAATATGTATTCTGCGTACCAGCATGCGTTCTGAAAGTAGGAGTGAGTTGTATTGGTCTATATGATTTGGTGTCTGTCTTATCTTTGTTGGGTTTCGGAAACATGAGTACTTTTGATAGCTTCCATTCTACGGGTTAACATCCAGTGCGTAGTATGGAATTATAGATGGTAGCTAGAAGCTGTAGTAAAATCAACGGTGCCTCTTTGATGTGGCGGTATGTAATGCTATCGAAACCTGGAGCTGTGTTCTTCCTATTGTTTGTGACTTCTGTGGTGTCTTGTGTGGTGATTGGAGTTGTTAATGGCTGGTTGTGGTCGATAGTATGCTCGACGCTTATTGTCAGGTCGGTTTTATGTGGATCAGTCTTGCGTTCAATATTTCTGGAGAATTCTGTTATTACGCAATGAGACGATTCAGGAGTGAATACTGTTTGTAGGCTGTCAGCAAATATGTTTGCCTTCTCTATGTCAGTATGTGGAGCTGAGTTGTCTGTCAGAATTGGGTATGTAGTCGAGGTAGACTTGCCTATTATTGAAGTGTCTCCAGAATTTTGAGGGATTTCTTTCTCCTTCCAAGTTATTTGTAGTTCTGATCTACATGCGTTGTTTGTATGCCCGGATGTAGTTTTGCACCATATGTTAATACTGTCTGTGAAGGCGCAACGCTTCAAGTGACCTTGTGTGTATATATTCTCGGTATGCTTTCCGTGATAATTGAATTATATTTAGATATTGTGGTGGTAATTTTGGTTTAAACGGGTTGGTGGTGGTACTAGGAATATTTCTTCTGCTGCTTATTTGTATAGCCGTTGTAAGCTGTGCGATCGCCTGGTCCATGGTGTCAAGATCATGAGGTTCAATTATTTGTTCTACATATCGTTCTAGGTCTGTTCGATAGTTGGTCCAGTTTGCTTTGTCATAGTTGAGTATTGTACGGTTAGCAGTTACTGTTGCTGTGTGTCGAGTAGGTATGTACAGGTCAAGCTTTATTGGATCGTGATCGCTGCCTATAGAATCAAGCACATTGATGGTTATATAAGGTGTAAGTGATGAGGAGGCAATGACAGCATCCGGAGTAGTGTTGCTACTAGGTCTGGTTGCTCTGGGTATTGTACATAGTTCTCCATGTGTGCGTTGGCTAATGTAGTCTCGAAAGGTTTGCTTTTCTCCAGCAGTTCGGCTATTCATGTTGATGTCAGCCATGATTATGTAGTGTCTGTAGTTATTATCTATATAGTTAAAGAAGGTAACCGGTATAGGCGTGTGGGGTCGTACGTAAATCGTAGCTATTGTTATTGGTTTTGCCTTGAAGTATACTGTACAGATATTATGCTCAGGCATGTTGGCAGAGAATTTTGGAGTAATGTTTCGGTGTGGTATTTTTTATTTTATTCCTATAGCTGTGCCTCCGTGTGCTCTCTCACCTTGAGGTCCGTCGTTGCGCAACAGTGAATATCCTGGAAAATGTATTTGCTGTTTTGGTTTAAGAAATGTCTCGTTTAGAGTAAAACATTTGACATCTTTTTCCTGAAGAAGGTGTTGGAATATTGCTTTTCGTTCCTTTAGTGATTGGATATTAAGATGTAGCAATGTTACCACGTTTCGTTTATCCATCCTGGTTATCATTTGGAAGGGGTTGATTTTGAAATGTACATGGGGTCCGGAGTACGTAGCTTGTACCGTGAGTTTATACATGAGCTTGGTAGTATAGTTTAACTGCTGCAAAATGTGTGGCCTGAGAAATGGATGGATGTTTTGTAGTGTTAGGCAGAAGAAACGAATCATATCTTGGACCGTAACTGGTTCCCTGAGAGAATTACTGTTGGTGACCGGAGGATCCGGTGTTCGAACAGGAACTACTAATTCCGGTGTTGTGGGGTTTGCTGTAGGCTTGGCTTTGCACTTTGCGCTGTACGATGCGTGTTCCTCAGTACATGTTGCACATTTTGGTGGCTGGTTACCATTTGGGCAGCTTTTCGTCGCGTGATCTTGGCTACAGTAACCGCACTTCGGTGTATTTGGACATTTGGCGGTGGTGTGTTCATTATAGCTCTGGCATCGTTCGCATCTTACCGGTAGAGGAGGTTTTGTGTTAGATGGTTCGACCCTGTGGCGTTTTCTATATATGTAGGCCCCTTGCTCGAGTAGAAGATCAACAAGTTGCTGGTCTGGTGTGAGTATTCTTAGTAGGTAAGTGGGGCAATCCTTGCAAAGAATCCGGAGGCATTTCTCTACAGGAGCACCCTCACTATGTAGCTCATTATACAGGGGTTGGACAAAAAATCTAAAAACACGTCATACAGGACACGTAAGTGTGGCCCGCCACTGTACACCACTTGTTGCGGTTGCCGATCGTGTTTTGTTTTCAATGTGTCATGTGGACCTTCCTCTTCCGTCAGCAGTACCCAGTTCACCTGTGAGTGTCGTGGTGTGCAAGTGGTGCGGTAAAATGGGCGACCTGACAGACTTCCAAAGAGGCATGATCGTTGGTGTCCGTCTGGTTGGAGCTTCAGTGACAACAGTGGCGACCATTGTGGGGGTATCGACAGGCACTGTGTCCAATGTCACGAGGGCATACACAATGCATGGGCAAACAACGTCTGCAAAGCACAACAGTGGTCGAAAGACAATCCTGTCCGATAGGGACAGGAGGGCATTAAAACGGATTGTAGCAGCTAAAAAGCAGACCACTGCAATGAAAATTACGTCTGAACTCAATTCCGGTCTACAGAACCCGGTTTCATCAAAAACAGTGCGACGCGAACATCATAAAATGAAAATTCATGGCAGGGCCGCGATCGCCAAACCTCTGGTCACAGCAGTAAATGCGAAGCGGCGTATCCAGTGGTGCAAGGACCACAAGGAGTGGACGCTTGATTAGTGGAAACACGTAATGTATTACGATGAATTGACCTTCACCTTGTTTCCAACAACCGGCTCGTGTTTACGTATGGAGAACACCGTCGCAGGCCTATGAAACAGACTGTCTGCGCCCAACTGTAAAGCATGGGGGTGGTTCTGTTACAGTATGGGCAGTGATATCGTGGTTTTCTGCAGGTCCCATCATAGCCCTGCATGGAATGATGAATGCTAAGGCGTATGAAGCCATTTTGGGGGACCAGGTTCTACCCATGGCCCACACATTGTTCCCGGATGGTGATGACATCTACCAAGATGATTTGGCACCCTGTCACGCTGCAAAAACAGTGCAGTCATGGTTTGAGGAGCATGACCAGGAGCTATCACACCTCCCCTGGGTCCCACAATCACCAGATCTGAACATCATTGAGCCATTGTGGTCTGTTAGAAAGGGGTGTTCGGTCTCATTACCCTCCACCATCATCCCTTAAGGAACTGGAGCATGTTTTGGAGGAAGAATGGTACAACATTCCACACACCACGATTCAGGAGCTGTATACGTCCATTCCACGTCGGATCGAAGCTGTTTTGGACGCAAAAGGAGACCCCACACCATACTAGGTATGATTTTCACACTTTTTCAAACGTTTTAGATTTTTTTGTCCAACCTCTGTAGATTTCTTCCTCAGTCCATGTTGGGTTTACCCCTTTGATGACAACGGACAGCATGGATGGTTTGCGTGGTGGTGGAGGTGCTCTAGCTTTACGTGGTGACAGAGCTTCCATCGTAGCTGTTTTACCAAAGATTTCGTAAGTAGCCTTGTTTCGAATCAGTCTGTGTAAATCAGGATTTCTTGATTTTAGTATTATGCCATTTCTGGTGAAGACTATTTCATGTATATCTGCTCGTGGTACGTACTTGACTAGCTGCTCGAATACAGTTTTTGCGGTTCTGAAACGTTGTTCAAAGTTTTTAAGCATAAAGTTGAAAAGTTCTTCATTGCTTGCATCAGTTTTGTGTCCGTTGTCCGTGTTGTTCAGAGTTGTGTCAGTTTGTTCAGTGTTTGAAGTTGTAGCTTGCCCTTTAGAATTGTTGCCAATATTAGTATCGTCCATTGACTTTTCGGATCCGGAGAATGACTTTTCAGAAAATGGAGATCTGGACCTAGATCGTTTCTCATCTTTTGTTGTTTTGTCGGTAGGTGGTGACTCCTGGCGGCTACGTCGCGAAGAAGCACGTTGCTCTTTTGCCAAGTCCTCTGACTACTGATTTTGGTAATTTATGCATTTTGTACCTTTGTGAATAGCTGTGGTCGGCGTAAGAAAAATCGATCAGTTTCCCAGTTCAAGCCCTTATCCGTTGCCTAAGTCGTCACCCAAAAAATTTTGCTATGCCGTTCCCAATGAAGTAGTATATTACCTTAAATTAACCTAAGTACCGTTTTTCGACTGGTGGCTCACCCAACGTGCAGAGAAGTCGTTATGCTTGTTTATCCTGGCGCATATACCAGAAGCCTGAAGGCTTTATGCGTTCGAAAATCTCAAAATAACTTTCACCCACCGACACTGTAAAGTGACGTCAATCTAAAACTGACGGTATGCTTCTCAATCTCAATTGTGCGTATGCAACACAATATCATCGCAGAAAAGTTAAACAATCAGAGTTAAGCTAGGTTTCAGTTTTTGGTCCCGGTTGTTTCGATTGGTCGGCTACCAATACTCTTTTTTATTCAGGTGGAGCATCCTGTGGCCAGAATGTCTGAGTTAGTCTTCATATAATTATATACATACAAAATTACAACAATCATTTGCAAAGAATTAATTTATACATCAAATAGATTGTGACAACTCTTCTAGAATAGTGTTTTATAACTTAAAGTTTCCGTGTATAATTACTCTGCTCATAATTCATATATTAATTTGTGCCAATAGATACAAACCAATATATTTTCTGTTCTAAACCAGCCATCACACTGTGACGACATCTATTGAACATCTCATCAAACTTCTTGATATGCAACCCGGGATACAATTCCAAGATTACTTGTTAAACAACTTATGGACGTCTTTGCAACTAATTCGTTTGTTGTTACAGAATTAATAGTAAAAATAACAATAATATATAACATTGATGCATTCAAATCATACAGCAATTGATCCCATATCAAAAGAAACAAACAAATAACTTACTATAGAGGTGCGGGTATACAGTGAAGTACAAGAGATCTTTCATCACCCTTCCTACCGCAACACTATGATAAAATCTAAAGATACTCATTAGTGCACTCGGATGAACGTCAGTGAATAGGGGAAGACATAGGGTTTGTCCTGTCTATCTGTCTGCCCCTAGATGTCAGTAACTACAATTCCGACAAGATTGAGCCATACACTGTTGGATTGGTCACGATCTCAAATTGTGGGGAAACTTACGACTTTGACTCTAAAACTGATAGGTCCTTTCCTTTTGCTTAGTTTTCTCCACTTTTCTTATGTATTTTCACATGTAATGTTTGTTACCCCATGGAAGTCAGTAACTACAAGTCACACAGAAATGAGTGATAGACCGTTGATTCATCATGGTATGAAATGGTGGGATATATTATTTTTGACTAAAAGTGGCAGGTTCTTTTGAATCATTTGGTATGTTTTATTTGTGTTTCTGCTATATCTCAATAATTACAAATCCGACAGACATGATCCATACACCGTTGGATTTGCAATGGTCTCAAACCATGAAATAAACTTATCTATGAACTCTAAAACTGGCAGGTCCTTTTCAATCGCTTAGTATTTTAAATCTGTATATTTCTTTGTCCCCCAACATGTGTTTATAATATCAAATGTTATATATTGTGGAATTATATTTAACACCCAGTGCAATGGGTAATTGTAAATAGACTCGGATTTATTTTAGTAAAGAACCCAAACTCACATCTATTCAACGAAAAGATCTGACAAGTGTTCTTAATCATGTTTCTGTTAAAACAATATTTCGTTTTCTTCTCTCAGTATTCAGAGACCAGACAAAATGTAATAACTAAGAATGTGTAACTGGAGATTTTTGGTCAAGGGCAACTGAAGCTATCTCGTTGTTCATACACGTGTTTACAAATTCTTGTAAAATAGCATATTTATTAATCAGCATTATCGAGTTACATAGGAGAGATGAAGTTGCCAAAATACTTTGGACGTTCAAGGACAAGGAAATTCAGCAGTTTTAGTTTTTTATTTACTTGTATTTCTCCCAACCAATAATTAAGAAAGAGAACAGAGTTAGGTTAACACTCACTTAATTTTGATTGTTAATATTGAGAGGTGATACTCCCCCATTGGTTGAAATAAGAATATTTCCTATTGGTATTATCGTTACTCAGTAAGTGACATGCAGTGGTGCGCAGCTATATAAACTGGATACTTGACACCACGATCATCGACTAGAAGCCTAGATACAGAGTATTGAAGTAGTGGTCAGTAGCTCTGTCAACAAACATCGAAGAAGCCCCTATCTTCTACTGCTATGTAGTCTATCGGAGTAAAACAGAAAAGTATAACCGCAAGGGGCTGTTCCAGTTGAGAAGAAGAATCGGTGGGCCTTGTCTCCAAAGGCCATTGGCGTTAAGAAGAACGACCTAGGTTTGAACCAAAGTCAAGATTTTCAACGCAGCTATCAAGGTTTATCGCCGCAGTTCCATAAGTATGTGAGTAGGCTTCATTTACTTTATATGTCCATCATTCATTATTCCGATGCTCTCTACGTTCCGTCATTTGTGTGTTAGTAATTTATACATAAATGCCTTTGTGTTATTGCTATCAAATCTTAGAAGGTTCATTCCTTAAAACCCCAATACATATTTTAAAGTAATTCGTATTTTTTACGTCCTTCATTTATTTAATCTTCGCTGCAAGATAGAGTGCTCTCCCAGTAAGCTAGTAGTATAATTGTCCTTAAATTTACCAAAACCGTAAGTATTGTCTAAAGAGTTTAAATGAGTTCTTTCTCCGTTGCAGTGCAATAGTAACAAAACTCAGAATGGCTACGCTCCGTATTCAAAATAGTGTATCCACGATTAAAAAAATTAACAATATACATAATCAAATATTAATAAGCAGATTAAAGAAATGGGAATTTTCAGATCGTCCTGTCTCGTATGCTTCCTTTGAAGGTAATTCCCCACGTGTTTGAGAAAAACTATACAGTGGAAATTAAACAACTTTATACTTGAAGATAATGATTACACAAATCTTATAAAGAGAATAATTGAAGCGTATGCGCGAACCTATTAATTAATTTTATAGATCCTCATATGAAAAAAAATGCTAAACAGAACAATGTACATTGTAGCAAAAATAAAGGAAAAATAAATTAAGACAAAAGAACAAAATGATTCGTTACAAGTAAACTTCACCTTGAATGAAATTAAAGCAGCTATTGATGGACTAAATTAGGAATTCGTAAGAGAACCTGACGATATCTTTCTACTATTATACAAGAAATTTAGGAAATTTCTTAGTCCATTGTTAATTTGTATATTCAATGATTTTAAAAACAAAAATTATGGATACAAGATATTTTGAATCTTCGGGAATTTCAAAAGAAGAGAAAACAACTAAACTAAATAACAATCAGCCCTAAAAATTTAGAACTATAGTTTTATACAATACTGACATCAAATGTTCAAATAAAGTACTAAATAAATAATATTGAACACGCTACCACAAATGTTAAACAAAACTTAAGGCGGAGATACTTTACCATGAATTCCGTATATTTATTGACTCAAATTCGAGAAACAGTACGTGTAGCTAATAAATATACAAAAAATAATTTGAGCTTGAGTATTGATATACGTAATGCTTCTGATGAAATGTCTCATAGTTTTAACTACTCTAAACTTTGAACTAAATTTATTAATATAATACAACATTTATTATCATTCGGAACTATGAAATTACAAGTTAATAAGCGATTTATAAACTATACCGAAAATAAAAATTAATAACGGTATTTGTCAAGGTTGCCCTAGCTATTCGATGCTATTTTCAATATTTATGAGTCCATTTCTAAATATGTTGCAGGACAAACTTAAAGGAATAAACTTCAATGGAATAATTTTCAGATCCATGGCGAAATGTTGACGAAATTACGTGCATTGATAAATCAAATGAAAAGGCAAAGGAAGTGATCGAAATAGTAGAATCCCTAAAAAAAGGTATAAGATTTAACGAAAAGTAGGAATTACGATTAATTACTATTAACTGAAAAAAATATAGAACAACAATTTTCAGGAATATGTTACATTGTAGAAACCATCCGCATTTCGGGAATTTCATGGACGCTAGATATGAAAGATACTACAAAAGTATACCAAAACACTTGGCAATATCATTATAGACTTAAAAATTGTAAGAGTTTTTTCAAATATCTCATGTCGAGAAATAAATTTATAAATGTCCATATTCTCAGCAAATGCATGTATTTTTGCCAATTATTTCCAATAAAAGAAAAACATATAAAATAAAAAGGTATATCGGTTTTGTATATGGAAACAAATTAAAAAAAAAACATGTAGAAAGAAAATAAGTAATGGTTTTACTGTAGACAAAACCGAAGCGCTCACGTATAAATTAAAATTATAACGTATCCGAAAGAAATAGCCGAAGTCATAGGGACAAAAAATGGAGTTTACTAAGAGACCTGCCAGTTTTACAATCGCAGTCATAGATTTTCTTACCGGTGACTATGACCATTCCAACGGTGTATGATTTATCTCTGTTGACCTGATAGGTACTGACAATGAGATCTAACAGGGGCACAAATGGAGAATGCTAAACCATTTAGTTTTGCTCACCGTTTTAGACCCTGGAGAATCGAACGGTGTATAGATCATCTCGGTCCGATTCTTAGTTACTGATTGTGAGATCTTGGAGAGACACAAATACGGAATACTAAGCGATTAAAATGGGCTTGCCAATTTTAGTGTCACATGAATAGTTTTCCTCAACATTTAAGAAGATGAATACAATGGTAAATGGATCATCTCTGTGCGACTTGTAGTTACTGAGATATAGGGGAACAAAGAAACATACAGACGGAGAATACTAAGTGACTGAAAAGGTCCTATCAGTTTTAGAGTTTATATGATAAGTTATTTCATGATTTGAGACCATTACAAATCCAACGGTGTATTGCTTATCTCTGTGTTATTTGTAGGTGCTCAGATCTGGGGGGGGGGGGGAGACAAAGAAACATACATATTTGGAATACTAATCGACTGGAAAGGAGTTACCAGTTTTGAGATTATATGTCTAAACAATGCATGTAATTGCTTATGTGTAAAGTCTAGTTAAAAATAATCCTTTCGCATACGTAAAAAGCTGCTTTAAAACTTAGTCAACGTATGTAACGCATGTAGCGATCGCGCACATGCAACGCAAGCGTGTATGAAAAGTCGTCTGAATATTTTCTGGCGATTTGCGAAAAGTATCGATAAAATGTTAATTTTCTGTAGTACTGCCCCTTTTCTTGCTATTACCTGTTGTATATACTCCCTGAAATACTCACAGTCAAAATTCGTAGGATCCCGCTATACATACCACTAAGCTCTGATGAGGGATTCTCTTAGAGCCCCAATGGGGGTGTCACCCGTCGAAATTTCCGAGCACACACCCCATCTTTGAAATATTCAGTGTTAAAAAGCTGTTGAAGCCCTGCAAAATTTTATTCACCCCTTAACATTATTTTGACTTAAATTCCCCCGAAACTAAAAATCATGGGTGGATTCCTGACAATGATGTCACATCCTCTTCCCAATGGAAAATACGTTGCTGTGGACTGGTCTACACTCTTCAGCTGGTTAAACCAGAACCAGAGAATAGCTAATTTTGTGTTTATCTACCAACTGGTTACATTAACAAAGAAATTATGAAGGAGGTTTACCCATACCACTACTTTATACCCATTTTTTCTGTTCGTTGTCATTTTGTGTGGTACGTTTATTCTTTCTCTTCATTTTCTAGAATTTCCGAAGCAATTGGCCGTAAAACACAGCATTCATAGTCCGTAAAAACAGATACTTCAATGCGCTTTTCGCTATTAGTTTCTTAACACTTTGGCCAAAATGGTTACCATAATGTTCGTATTCCCTTTCAATTTTTTCTTATTATTACTATCGTTCGTAGCTGGGCCATTAATCAGGATAGTATAGTAGCCTACACAACAAAGCGCTTCAAGCATTGTTTGATAATTTACACGACATTTGTTCAGTTAGCTCCATTGCATTCACTACCGACTGGTAGTAAATCTGTGTGTGTTGATATGTTAGTTTGCGGTTTGATCACCTGCACTGGGAACTGAAACATATATTTTTCTGAGCTCATGATTCTCCTCTCGAAGTTTGTTCACATCTTCTGGAACTAACTTAATATACGAGGTGCATCTTAAGATGAGGGCCAGATTTCCCAGACAAATAGCTGATACCAAAAATACATAAAAGTTCCTTTGAAGAAATGTCGAGATATATATTGAGTATGAGTTACAGGCGTTCAAAGTAAGTCGGCATCATCACAAATGACATCATACCTGGACAATAAACTAGGCAGACGGTGTCGGCTTAGCAAATTACAATGAACGTGGTTACCAGGTTATAACTGACGAATGCAGCTTCAAAGAGATTACAAGGCTTGCAGCATTAAACCATTTAAATTTATGACAATAAAACTCTAAAGTTATAAAACCTATGTATTCTTCATTAATAATAAACATTGTCTTAATGCATGTATCTGGCACCACTTCAACTGGGACTTGCTAAGCCGTCAATGTTTACGTCATTATTATTCGACATGTAGCGTCATTTATGAAGATACTGGAGTAAATTTCTGCTCGTGTAGCTCATAAACTACGCTTATTTGGAAATTGCTTAAAATTCTGTTCTTCGTTTCATGTCAGGAACACATCTTTGAAGTTTGGCCCATGGTTTATGATACACACTATTAATATATATTTGTCGAACCTCACTAACTTGCAAGTTCAACGCCGCAATAAGAAACGTAGAGCATAGAATTCTATCCCGGGCAAGATCAAGAAAGTTTATTACGAACACCTCTCCCTCGAAGATCTCTTCAAATACTGTCGTCATAATGACACATCGGTCTTCCCTACGGTCTCTTTCCTTCCTTCTTGCCAACCAGGATGGGATATATTTTCCCCATTCGACCTACATGTCGTGCTCATCTTAGGCATCTCGATTTCATTATTCTTACAATTTCAGGTGAGTTGGACAGTCCGTAGTTATTCATTAAGCAGTCTCCTCCATTTTCCAAAGTGGCCCCATGATAGTGTATTGTGATACCACTTGTCATTATTTGTGTCATTTATGACGATACACCGTACACTTTGCACGCTTGTAGCTAAAAATCTTCGTTTTATTTAACATTTCTGCAAAGTTAACATTATTTAACATCTTTCTTGGTTCGGTGGGAACTTCACGTTCCTTGACTATTGACAAATATTTTTTTTCGTCATTGTATACGTATTTGGTGTCCCTAAAATAATGCTGCAAGCTTCAGGAGAGGATCACTTACATCAAAACAAGAAGAAAGTTCATTTGAGGAAATTGGAAAATTTGTGTCTACTTTCGAAGTTATAGGTGTTTAAAGTCACGGCAGAATCTTCACAAATGACGGCATACATCGAAAAGTAATGGCGTGAGCGGGATTGGCATAGCAAGTCACACTCCAAGTAGTGCCAATTACATTAATTAAAGTTATATTTATGATTGGCGAACATAGCTAAAAAGCACATTTTTGTACTTGTCTTTTAAATTATTTTATTCTTTGACAATGAAATTCATAGGTTGCAACCTGTCTATGGGACACTCCCTCAATCAAAGACGTTGCATAATTAGACATATCGGTTATTATTTCGAGTATGATTTGCTAACCCCACACCTCTTATGCTATCATATTTGGAATTCTGACGTCATTTGTGACGATGAATTCGTAACTTAAACGCTTGTGCCTCCGAAACTAATCGGTTTCGGAATTTCTTAAATGAAACTTATTTCTTGTTTAGTTGTGAATAATCTCCTCCTGAAGTTTGCGCCATTATTTCGGGGTACCCTGTACAGAGACATTACAATTTCTGATACCAAATTTCATTTAGCAAATACCTCTATTAACCGTGAAATGATTTTGAGAGTGTGGTCTCTGAGCATTTACAGTTCCTCCTTTAAACATATTTTCAAAGATACTTGAAGGACTATGGAGTCATTTGCTTCAAAATTAAAAAAAAAACTAATCTTAAATTTTAACTTGGAATCAGAATCTGATTTTAAATTAGCATGTTCCGTTAAAATATTTAACTTCCGATCTGAACACGACACTTTTGGTTACAATCGTAAATAAAATATCACCATTCGATTGAACGGATATAGATATCTTCTGTACACGAAGATTGCTTTCTATAATCCTCGACCAATGGCAGGAATTGAGGTGGCATGGCCAGTCCCACGCCTGACTTGCTTCATTCAACTCCTAAGTTGCTACTACTAAGTTAGGGAATACTAAGGGCAGCGTCAGGCGGAGGAGCACTGAAGACATAGGAGTCTCCGGCACCCTGGCCGAGATATGAACTCAGGCCACCTGATTCGAAATCCGACGCGCTACCGCCTGAGCCATGATGAGTCCTCCATTCGAAAGAGCGTAGCAAACATTTGTACTATTTGCTATATATGAGAAAAGACTACGATTAACCTTCCCAAGAACGTTCAAATGTTGAAATATAGGATTTCTCTTGAAAGAGAAACTTCTAAAAAATTTCCCATACGTGGACTTAAACACAGACACACAGAGACTCTTCCCTTCCGTGCGAGTTGCTTTGCATATCTTAAAGACTTCGAGAAACAACGTGCATAGAAATATGTCATAACTCTTTAAATTAATTTGTAAGGCATTTAGACAACTTTGTCGCAGACCAAATAAATATGTCATGTAGAGGAATTGAAGCTATTGACTGTAAATCCTAAAGATGCTTAATTATTTACCGTAACACTTATAAAAATATTCCAACTTAATACATTTAATTTCATCATGTTTCTTGACAAGGTATATACAGAATCTAATTCCGTTTGTCAATTGTTCTGCAGTGGCGGTGGAATCGCGATTCTGTGGACACGTGCCGAGCTTGTAAACTTATTAGTAAGGCGGAAACGGAATTTGAAACAGCAGAGCAATGCAGACGCTTCAGAGAGAGCGTTTATAACTTTCCGGAAAATCGAGTTGTGTGTCCCGTGCGAAGTAAGGTGTGTATTTCATTAGATGAACACGAGGAACGTGGAACCAGTAGGCATCCATCGTCAAATTGCTGGAGTGTATGGAGAACAGGTTATCAGAACTTCAATGGGCGGAGATTTTTGAGAAAGTCTAATTATGGTCATGGAGTAAAACGTCTGCTCTGTATAATCTTACCTTGCACACTACACAGCAATTCTTCATTCACTTCAGTTGGACACTTAATTATTTAATCATGCATACTTTTACGAACACGCAATTCGTGACTATACACAACGGACACTTGACTCCACGACCATCATTAGACTGTCTCACCAGTCTTCGATCCATTGAATTTATCATAGCATGTTCTTCATACACCCCAGCAATTTGACGGTGGATGCCTGCTGGTTTCACGTTCCTCGCATTCAAGTAACGGATCATACCTTAATTCGGACGCGGCGTGGGACTTGATTTGTGAGTACATTTCAAACTCGGACTACGAAGTGTCTCCATTGCTCTGCTGTCTCAAACTCCGTCAGTACCTTGCAAATGTGTCCATAAATTAGGCACGCTTGAACAGAATCACGGTTCCAGCGCTATCATGGTAACAATTGATAACATAACTTACTTTCTCGACGTATCTAATATATTCAGTACAATTAAATTGAAGTTAAATACTTACAAGACGTTGTGACAGTACTTGTAACTGTATCTTTGTTCTGCGCAACTTGGAAGGCAATTGCAGTCCCCAATCGTCCTGTCTGGAGAATATTCACTGTCTGAAATGCATACATTTAAAAATGTAGATATTGTAGATAAACCATAATGTAAGTGTATCATTAAATCCTGTATCTATTTCTTATTTAAAGAATATACTGTAAAATATCTATCGCCAATGAGATGCATAATGCGTATTAAAATTAGACTTTCTGAGGTTTAGAATGTAGTTAATTATTCAGGACAGTAAAACATGAATTTGACGTGTAGACTCTAGTAAATCGTTCACCAAATTTCCTATGAGTCGTCTTAGTTGGGCTACACACTTGACTCTGTAACTATTTTAATTTGAATGAAAGGAGTAAATTTTAAACCATCTTTATCTCAGCAAGAGACCGAGTGGGGAGACATTGAGCGAATATATCTATTTGCAAGCGATATTTCAAAATTCTTTTAGGGAATCCCAAAGTTTCCTTCAGGCAAATAGTGTTCGATTCTTAATGCACTGGCAGACATGAAAAATAATTACGGAAGCGTATTTTTATATACCTTTCTTGAATAGTGTGTAAATAAATACTAGTTGACTTGATTCCGACATAAATTTGATTTGTTAGATAAAGACTTGTTGGAACACGACAAATAAGAAATGAAATAAACGGTGGTGAAGCCTGGCATAAAGAAATGAGTAGACATAATATAAACGGTGAAACGAAAATATTTAGGAAAACTATCAGGAAACAGCAAATTTCAGGTTGCTACATTAAATCCAAGATACATTATTTCGCTAAAAATATAAAATTCTGTAAATCATTGATAAATAGTGGCAACAGATAGAAGATTATTACACGTTTTAATTAATATTGTGTAGATAAGCTACGAACTTTCTATTTTTATCTTTTAAACATTACCCTTCACCTTTTCCTTACGTCTTAAAATATTGATTGTGCTGGCCTTTTCGAATTTTAATCAACATGTAAGCAACGATATTCCATTCTATAGGCAGTGATATTCTTTAAGCAGCGATATTGTTAAATCAATAATCTATTTATGGAAGGACTCTCTGAAAGTAGCTAATGAATGAATTTCGAACAAAATTAACATCACACTCAGGAAAAATGCATGGATATGTTTAAATCAATCTTTTATTATATTACCTCCTTAAATTTATAATGAAATGTTCGATTGTGTAAAATAATTTCTTTGGAAAGACAACTGTTTAAAATAGTTTGATTATTTCTAAAGTTAATAATTTCTTGAACGGGCAAATATATTTTAAGTGTTCACCAGCAACTACTTCACTAACACCTGATACCGATTTATGTTTAAAGGAAACATTCCCGAAAAAGGTTAAATTGATTTTGCTACTATTACTATTCATCATAGAACATTCTTCTTTTTAAAACTCATGCTATTATTTTGTATTCTTTGCATTCCGACTATATTGTGCTTTCACTAATAACGTTTTGGAAAAATGTGTACAAAAGTAAGTAAATTTTATATTTGCATTTTTTTCAAATTGGTTTTCCACTGAATTTATAAACTTCTTTGCTAATCCAACATTATGTAGTTATACGCAGACAATAATATTTTTAGTTATTAAATATAAGGTAATTCTTTTGATGTAAAACGTTGAACACACAGCACCTAAGAATTACTTGAAAAACTACATAAATGAAATTACTCACTAATTTCGATACTTACTTAACAGTTGACGAACGCACTTCTTTCCTTTATCGTCACAAAGTTTCTGATGCTCTAAACAAGAACGGAAAGAAATGTTTAGTAGAGTGAATGCTATATTATCTGAAAGCGTAATATATTTTGTGTTTCATATTACGTAATTATCTGTAGTATATTCTTATATTATGATTTTCTTAAGTACTCCTGATACTATCAATGTGTATGTGAGTTAAACTGTTGCCTTAGTAAAGATAAAATTGACAAAACCATCAACATAGTTTACATAAACTGTCTTGTTTCGATAAATTCTCAAATAATTTTATTTTCGTGTATACAAATAAGATATTCTATATATGTGTCCTAGAGATATATTCCTAACGACCATACAAAAATGACAAGTATCAAAGTTGGTAATGCTTTCGCCATTAAGCGGATCCAACTACTAGTGTAGACTTCTTACGATACTCATCTGCTTTGTCAAATTATTAAAATTTCTAGACAATTGACGAGCAACAATGTAATTTTGAAAACTGCCTATGATTAGACTTGAGAATGAATCTTAAAGGAAGTTATTCTCCATTTGAATAGCATAGTTACAGTTGTAAAATTTGAAATTATGGCGTATAGTATCTGCCATTGCCCGCATTAATATTTCTCGTCTGGAACAAGCATTTTCAAAATCTCACGTTGTTCACTTAATACATATGTAAAAGTACCATTGATTCCTTTTTACAAATGTTCATTCTCCCTTCTCATTTCTCCAGGCTTGTAGATATATGAAGCAAACAATATAGGCACTAGGCATTATGGTCTTTTAATATTCGTAAATAAAATGTATTTTTCCATAGATTTTAGCCCTAGCAATACCAGTGGGGTGAAGCTTTATGTCTACCTTCTCCGAAATTTAAATGTTTTAAAACTATGAAAATATTATTTATAGTTTCTTATGAATTAATTCACCTTGTACAGTTACTATCGAAACATTTCCAGGGATATTATTCTTAGGGAGCAAAAATACGTCTAGGTGGACACACAGTATGCGCACCTTAGTAATTAATGTGACAAAATAACATATTTAATATCTAGTTCTATTAACTAATTTAAGATGTAATACGAGGCTCATGGAACATTAATTATAGGTATTCTTTATGTTACATCACCAACAATTTACTTTTTTGCAATTTCCTTCTTGTTGCGTCTGATTGTACTTGTATTGTGGCGAGACTTCTGTTTTATTTCTAGTACCTTTTCAACAATGATTCTAGTGACTATATCTTGTTAATTGTAAGTAATTGTTGAATTATTCACACTTTCCTCATATGGACCATTCGTAATTAATTATAAATGTAGTGGTCACAAAGTACGCTCGCCCCCTTCGTTGTTAATAAATATCACTAAAATGCCTTAGTATTGCTAGGGTTAAGCGATGTATTAAGGTACAGATATGTTGATTGAAGTTAGTGTGTATCAACAAGTTAAGTATTAGGAACAAAACCAGATACAGGTTAATGGAGAATGTAGAGATAGTGCTCCAGGAATACCAGTAGGATACTTTTGGTACCGACTTTGATAGAAGGCTGAGTGCATCTCACAGCGCTGGGCATAGGAGCACTGGAAAGAAGAGTCTTCAGCGACCTAGTCGGAATTATAACCCAGCTTTCCCTATTTTGTGTATGACACGCGCTATTGCCTGAGTCATAGCAATTCTTAAACACAGGAGCTAAACAGTATGTAATTGCGTTTTACAGAGTTTTTCCTAAATAGGCCGACGGTTAGGATAATTTGTTCATGGATATATCTACGTTCATTATTTTAATTCGTTGTTAATTTTAATTTCTCTCCTCTGTTGCCTTACACTTTTAACTTAAATATATTATTATTTATTTCCCTATTGAATTCAAGCTTATTTTCTCGTTAACGGAACTGGAAATATTTCAAAGAATGATTTTGGTTAATTCTGATAAATTATATGCCAAACTACTTCATCACATATAACATCTTTCGTTTACATAAACACCCAATTGTCCTTTCTTTTGGGTACGAGCGACTAACGTAATGTAGAGTGTAACTTTTGGTATAGGTTTTTCTTGAAGATTTGTACGTAAGTGTTTATTGCAAAAGTGTTGAATATAGTTTAACTGTTTTCAATGTGCAAATTACGTTCGTGATTTTATCGTTCAAGTTACTATTTCCTTGCACGTTGTCAACAGCTTCCTGTTGACAATAATCTTGGGGAATCAACGCATGACTTAAATGCTGAAAGTTACAGTACAATTGAGCTGAAAGTTGGAGGGAACGTAAAAAGGAGCCTCACATCATATGGATTAACTAGACCTTTTCTCTGGGACAAGCAAAGCTAAAATTATTCTCTCTTTAAGTCGAATATAAAACGTTATGAATTTATAAACATCGACCCTTTTTGTGTCTGTCCTCCTGGTGCCTCTACAATAGCTTGAAACTTGATTGTGTATTACTTCGCTAGAGTTCGGTTCACCTAAGTGGGGAACTTACGATTAGGTAAAATTAGACAAGTTTATGTTACATAAAACTTTCATAAATGAAGTTATACAAGGCTCTGTGGATAAACACTTGTCGTAAGCATCGAAGGGCGTAGTTCAGTGGCAGAGCTTAACAATCACTACTTTTTCGGAATGATACTCTCTACCACTGATATTGACTGAGTTATTCCCAGGTATTTCCTGGGTCATACTTTTTTTTTCCTTTTTTAGGACCTACCTTTCCACCCCTATCTCTTTGCTCTCTTAGCACAAACTAAGTTGCATGTTTTGAGGACCACGTCTCAGGCAGTTGTTCGCGCTCGTTAGTTTAGGACAGGCTTGCTCGTAGGGGATTGTCGGATTACGGCACTCCGAGAATCCCTATTATTCCCTTATCTGTGATTTGATCAAGGATGGTGAGGGACGACTTTCGAAACAGGCTTCCACCAATTCTCCTAGTCCTTTGTTCCACTTGTAAAATATCTTGGGGGTATCCCTATCTTTATTTGCACTTTATTTTATTACAAAAACACGTAAAATACAGGACACAGGACAGCATATGGACAAACACACAACTTGAACAGCTTCCTCTTCTTCTGCTGTACTGAAGGAAGAAGAAGGCTTAGTTTTGGTCATCTTCCCATCTTAATGGATAGTTCTGCTTTCCCAATGACCATTTCCACCACTACTACTGTTTTAGGATATTCTGATTTACTTCTGCACACACTTCTTTTGTCTTGTCTTCGTCGTTGTTCCTTGGTTTGGGGAATCGGGGGCAATTGTAGAATCATCACCATGGGAATGATGTTAAGCCCACAAAGTTCGGCTGCTTCTCTCCTCCATCCTCCTCTATCCCTTGCACTGACTTGACTCGCATTCACTCACTCACCCACTCACTCACTCACTCACTCACTCACTCACTCACTCACTCACTCGCCCATACTACACATATTAGCTTCTTTAGTCAGTTTGTTTTCTGGGTTCCAAAAAATAACTGTTTCTGTTTTCTATTTTATTTAACTACACATATTAAGTAATTTCCATTATACCAGCACCACACATTCACTACATTCGTGTGTCTCTTGCAACGGATTCCGCAATAAGGCACTTTTAATAGAATGATTATTAATTTTAATCATCGCCCCCATATCGCAATTTAATTTCCCTTTAAGTAGCACCTAGTAGTTTTTTCTGCAGAAATTTGCAGTTTATTGTTGCTACAGCATGACGCTAATTTACTACGATGTTTGATTTTTTCTATATCTAGTCTGCTATTTCCTCTGACCACATCCGCCAGATCGTCCGCGTACCCCACAACTTTCTCAGCTTCTTCAAGATCACTTAGCATCTCCAGACATGGCAGGAAGGCAAGGTCCCAGAACCTATCCCTGTGGGCATCCTCTTGTTGGGATCTTTTTCACAACACCATCAGACGTCTCGACCCGAATTTATCTATTTTCGAAATAATTTCAAATTTGTTTCCAAATTGTTGGGTGTATTTTTTTTTTTTTTTTTCCCCCTCTCCAGAGATTATCAAATGCCCCTACTATGTCAAATATATACTAATGACATATTTGCAGTTCTCGGTCTTCAATTGACAAATTGTGTCACAAATGCTGTTGATTGCGTCTTCCGTCGACCTGCCCCGCCTAAAGTCATATTGCATTCGCTAAGATTTTGTCTTTTGTCATTTATTTTTTCTACAATTACTTTATCTCATTTAGGAGACAGATCGGCCTGTATGACTTCGGGTTTGTCTTGATTTTATCTTCACTCTTTAATAGGATTATCAAATTGGCCTTCTTCCATGGGTCGGGGAAGAAAGCTTGTTTGAAACATTTATTGAAGACTCTGGTCAAATAAGAGACTCAGATTTCTTTGTCTAATTTATAGATTTCGTATTTAATTGCGTCTGGGTCGGGGGCTTTGCCGTTTTTTTAGGTAGATTTCG
>JAGDQP010007193.1:0-16377 GCA_022664845.1 Lepisma saccharinum
CATCTAAGTGAATAGAAGTAGTAAATATTTTTAAAAGTGATTGGTAATACTGTCAACTGTGGGACCTTGAAGTACCTCTATGATATGTCCCAGTACGTAAATACAAAGTTTGGTCCTAACACGTTCAACGATATGGAAGCAGTTAAAAAATATTCAGTATGCAATCTAGATTATTTTAATCGTTTGGCAACCCTGAAAAACTACGGTATCTGTACGGCCTGTCCGAGTACTTAATGAAATGTTTGTCAAATTTAGTGTAAGTTAATGCACACGTGTAGATTTGTATTAATAAAGGCATTTCTATAAGTTGAATTTTAAAATAGGCTGGCAACACTGACAACTGGGTTATTTGAAGTCGGGAACACCCAAAACTTTCTTCTATTTGTTGAGTGATGTTTGAGCTAAGTTTAGGGCAGATACGACATGGAAGAATTTTGTTTCAAAATGTTTTTCTATAGTTGGCAGCACTGAAAACTGGAAAACTCAGAAAATCTCTTATATACGAAAAAATATTTGGAATCTAGGGTTTAATTTATGTTACATTTCTTCTTAATTACCTATATAAAAGTAATTCTTCCTTAAAGAGATGTTAGCAGTATTACAAATTGCTGCCCTAAAAAAAAATGAAATTTAAAAATAAAACGAAGACCATCTTTTTTTCTTAAAAAGAAAAGGCGGAAGTTTTAGAACTTTTCTATTTACAACATACTCACGTCGCGTTCGTGATTCTTTACTGTGACGAGTCGCTCATCATTTGTAAGTCGGAGATTCATAAAATAAGCATTGGTGTAAATCGTGTCTATGATTTCCTTCATTCCGGTAGCATGTGTGATGAACTGACGGGTAATATCTGATTAAGTAGACATACGGACTAAATGTTTAGATAATTATAGTTGTTTTCTTTCACTTGCAGTTCGTTAATGAGAAAACTATCATTAGAAAAGAAAAGAATGACGTTATCTTTGTTGGCCCAAACGTAACCTTTTGATTAATTTTTACTGATAAAGTTAAGACTATGTAGCCTTCTCTTGCACAGTTCCAGGTAGTAATTTAGTAATTATTAGTAATTTAGAACTAAACATCAATACACTTGCATCGAAGATTGAAACAAATGAACGTCTATCGAAATTCTCGCTTCTCGAACGAACAAACATATACATGAGTAAATAAACACATCGTATGATACACACAATCCATCTGTAGATATAATCCAAACACTTGTGAACAGATTCACTGGTTTGTATATAAATTTACTCACCCATTTGCACAATTGTGTACACAATATTATTCTAGGCAATGCGATCGATTTCAATATGAATTAATGAGAGCTGCTGGAAAATTAATTCTTCTTCTTCTTTCTTTGTAAAGGGGGTAACGTGTTAAAACAATGCGATAAAATTCCTGCCAGTAATATGCTGCTGTAGTTTATTTTCTGTTTCTGTTGCTGTAGTACATTGGGTTGCTCTTTGGTGAACTCTGTAGACGTTCCACAAGCGTGTTTTAGTGGCAGCGATAATTGTTGATTTGTTCTATGTCTCGGTATTATCAACTCACCTATTTCTGTGTGTATCACAAGGGTGTTGAACGATTTGCGATTACAGTAGGCCTGCTGAGATTATAACTTCAGGCCTTTCCATTGGTCATAAATCTCCTGTGTCAAAATTTCTATTTTTGGAATAGCCTAACGCTACCAGTAGTAGCAAAAGTGGATTACAAGCCTTTGTTGGTTTACATTGCGATTGGCCACGAGAGAGAGGAGGACGGGGGGAGGAGGAGGAGGCAATGAAGACCTCATGGCGATTATAGAATAGTTGACACATTGTGTAAGCAGTGATAAGTCTAGGCCTCTTCTTGGGATAAGTTTTCCAGAATAATCACACAGTTTTGAGACAATCGCAATTAAAGGTTTGGATGATTTTTTAAGTTATTTTTAAACACAATAAAGAATGTTAACAGGATACTGCTTAAACAGTGGTTTCTCTTGCTGTTTAATATAAAGTAGTACCAGTATTGAGGACGGATACAGATATTTTAGTGGGGTTGTGAAGTACTGACAATAAAGATATGGTTATGTGAGTGATATTGCCGGTTAGAATGTAGTTTCAGAGGTCCGAATATGTACATAACTGAAAATCGAGTGCCGTATCATTGCCGTAGTGCGAATATCGTATTTTTTTCACCCTTCACCTCGCTTTTAGTTATACATGACGCTACAACATGGCACTGATTGTTTTAAGCTTACGACTAAGAGCTCCAAATCTAAAGCAGTCTTTAGCTTGTTAGATGTAACACACACCAAAACGTGTTGATTTTCTTGATCACATAATACAAGAAGACATCTTTAAGGTAATAAACTAATTTATGGTGAAAACTCTGACCGTTCGCGTCGAATTCGAGAATATTAAGGTTAGTATAAAGCAACGAAATCTAAAGCTAGTTGGCAGCACTACCGTCGTATGGCTCCACTTGTTTTGTTTTTTTTGTTGTTGTTTTTTTCGTCGCACGAAATTGCAAAACCGCTGTTGCAAATTCAAGCTTCAGACTATTAGAGGAGAAAGTTATTAACAACTTCAAGAGTTCTCTCCGTGACGATTTTAAGTGTACGTATCAAACCGCGCGGTGAGAACGCTCATGTAGACACGTATATTTTAAAAAGCATGGGTTTTGTTAGATGGCGCGGTTGCTTGCGGTAAAATCACCGCGTTTTCCTCGCTCGTGTAAATGGGGCCTTAGCCTCTAAACTAATCAGGAGCCTAGGCGGCGTAATAATTAAGGATCTGTGTTCCGTATACATTCACGTCGTTATTCTTTCTTGCTCATAAAAAGACAGCTAGTATCTAAAGAAAGTCCGAAGGAGATGAACACCTCTCGGCGTTATCTATACTGTCTCGTATCTATCACAGGCTCTCGTCGCTTGTCTGCGTTTCTATCCATTACTTTGTATATGCTTGTATTCTCTGCACGTATATCGGTGTCTTCATCGCCTACTCCAGTGCGAAAGTTTTCAGTTATTCTGGTCACGCCAGTGTCACGAAGAGCCAAAGACGTTTTCTGAAGAAAAAGGGTGGGGAGGAGGATGTAGGTGTGTGTCTATTTTATCTCCTTGCTTGCTTGCTCCATTCATATATTTAAATATTTTTTATATAAAAATGTAAGTAGCATGTGTTTAGCAGACAGTGCACTAGAAGCAAGAAGAAAAAAAGGGGGGGAGAGTGTTGCGTGTACATTTGTACATGTGCTTAATTTTGGAGTAAAATATTGAAACTAACAAGAATGTCCCTCACCGATTTCGTTCACAGATTATGTTACCGTGTAATTTTCTGGTAGTAAATGATTTTTGACAAATTGTTAGCGCGTCATATGAAGTAAATTCCAGAAAACGGAGTTGAAGATTTTCTTCGTAGCCGGTTTTATTTTGCGACGTGTGTTTTGTTTTATGAGTTTTTGTAGGGTGTAGTAGCCGAGTGGTTAGAGCGGCTGGATGATAGCGTGTCGCGTGTTCAGAGCTCCTAAAAACGTCTCTTTCTTTTCTTATTTTTGTTACTTCTGCAGTAAAGAAAGCATGATTGATGTATGTAGTATCTGTTACTGCTAATTTTATTTATTTTGTTATGTTTTGAGGTTACAAAGCCGTTGACTATCAATCATGGCAGAAGTATAGTTGTGCATAATCCTGGTTGATACTTAACCACACAACAGCTCAAGCAGAAGTTATCATTGGATTTTGCACATCGTATGCAATCTGCCGCTTTTCATTCACAAGAGTGTTTTCAAATTCAGGAGCGTTTTTATATTTCAATACGCGATAAACGAATCAAAATTATTTTTACAGAGGACTCATACTTTCTCTAATAAGAAGGTCCCAAATCTTGCAAATCTGGAAATGATTCTCGTGTAATTAAACTAATACTCTTAATGAAAAATTGTGGAGCATAATTTTAAGATTTGGGCTCTTCTTGTTAGAGAAATTATGGAGTCTTCTGTAAAAATAATTTCGATGCATATATGGATGGTGTTATGAAAAATCGCTCCATGAGGTTTGGAGAAGATAGAATCAATGTCCATGGGGTTTGTGCGTGTTTTTATGTATATATTTTTTATTTCATGTGCGCGTGCTATGGATTTTCCCAACAATTCGTCTAAAGTTTCAGTAATGAACATTTTCTTGTACTTTCACATAATTCCACTCAAATTTCATATCAGAACTTGCATGGAAAACTCTAACTACACCAAAATGAAATAATTTTCTTAATCCTCTTCCTTGCAAAAGTAAAATTCTTCTCAGGAAAAGGGAAGAAAAGCGTTTGAACACGCGATCCGGATCCGTTCAATATCAGCCAAGCGCTCCAACCACTCTGCTACAACGACTCTTAAAACAAAATTTACTTCGCACAATGTACTATAGAGCAAGAACATCTTTCAATTCGATTTTCTGTTAAGGTTGGTGTAAAGCAACGAAGTCTAAAGCTAGATGGCAGCACTATTGCGCATGTGTATAATGTATTTTTTTCGTTGCCCGAAATTGCAATGCTGCTACTAGAAATTCAAGCCTATAGAGTTAAAACTTTCTAGAGAGAGAACGAAGTTCATAACTGTTTCAAGAGTTCTATCCGTGCTGATTTTTATATTGTTTTTGTTTATTGTTGAAATCGTTTGATTGTTGCAGTGAATATGCAAACCTTATATCAATTACGCTCTTTCAAGCATGTACACAAAGGAAAATAGAAAGGTTGGTACTAATAGAACTCGTGAATGGTTATAAGCTCTCTTCTGTGGAAGTTTGAACTCTCTAGGCTTGAATTTACAGGAGCAGCGTTGTAATTTTGTTTAACGAGAAAAAATATATGATATACGGAGGCAGGGCTGCCATCTATTTTTTGAAAACGTTGCTTTGCTACTTCCCCTGACGCGCCATCAATTTGTCAAAACTGTTTACTCTCTGAAAGCTACAGGGTGACACAATTTGAGCGGAATCTGTGATTCCTACGTTCTCCTACTAAGTTTTAAATAATTAACTATTGGTAGCTTGAGTACTCCTTCGTGCGTGAAATGTATGAGTGCACAGTACAATCGGAAATTTACCTGCTGGACGCTGTGTTCGAATCTAGGACCTTCCGAATGGGAAGTCAGCGTTGTACAGTTACTTACAAAAGTAAATGGAGGTTGGAATTATAAGAAATAGTAGCATATTTCTCCAGGAGAATTGTTGCACTGTACGCCTCATAGTTAGACAACGAACATGATAATACAAATATGCGCCAAAACATGGCATGCCAGGATATTCCTCCATTTAAAGCAAGAAAGAATTGACTTGTTCAGAATCATATTGAGAACCACGAGATAGATGGGGAAAAATCAAATTATTGTCTTATTCAAACACTCACACACGGCGATGTGTATTATGTCTTGTGATGCTTCCTTATTCTTTAAAACTTGTGTGTATTAAATGTGTAAAATACATTCATATGCTTATTTTAACCTGGAAGTAGAATCTTTAGGATAATATATTGCATGTTAGTATTAAGGTCGTCGTTATTTGGTGGTTAGTATTTCCATAGATTACTATTGATTTTCCTCTAGTCGTCCTGACATCGAAATTCCAAACGCATATTTCACATTACGTACCATATTTTGGGATACCTCTACACGAACATGCATATTTATGAAACCAACTGTTTTAGTCATACCGGAATGGTTGTGGTGCTTTCGCATTTGCTAGTATATAAATGTAAAGCAGTGTCAAACAAAACAAAGCGAGTCGCGGCATCTCTTCGCTTTCGGAAGTGTCATTGTAAGTAATCTTAATGTTTCTGCTAAGAATTATGATAATGACAGCCCTAGTAACTAAGAAACGAAACCGAACGGTCACAATGTTGGTTGTCTAACTATGAGGCGTACAGTGTAACAATGCTACTATTTCTTATAATTCCAACCTACATTTACTGTTGTGAGTAACTGTACCGACTGAGCCACTAGGTGTAAGGTTATTTATCTTGAACCTGTTCTTTGTCCAAAGAAATATTTTCTTTTCGTAACTACGTAAATTCAAAGATGAGTGTTGGCCGTGAATTCTTTTTCCTAATTTTTCTCCGTTTTCATTCTATCACTGGGTTTCAAAGTGCTTGAAAAGAAGACAATTTTGTACCGAAAAAGATGGAGACATAGCAAACCGAAAAAAAGAGAGAGACTGAGGAAACTAAAGGAAGAGAACGATAGGTATGGTCCTATGAGGAGTAGAGACTAGAGAGCGTTTTTTCTTTCGTATATTGAGTCCTTTTTTTTTATTGGAAAACGCATTAAGTTAAAGCTGGATCACGTCCATCATAGAAGATTATATGCTTTATGTGGAAAGACATTACAAGCCTTGCTTCCCCTCTATTTATGGTTGAAATTCTTATACACAGATTTTCCCGGGATTTCCCCTTGTTCTCGACAGCTGTCGCGTTTTACCCTTCCGAACATTACCCAGCCAAGCTTCTTTCCCCCTTACTGATAGGATCTAGTCGTGAGCTTTCATTTGTTTCAAGAGTTTTTTTTTCCTTCACTTCTCTTACACTGTATTCTTCTTCGTTTCTACCTTATACATTGTTTCTCCATCTCTCAGTCATCTTCTTGCAATTGTTTCTTACTTGTGGTAACTGGATTGAAACACTCTTCACTGTTTTGAGCTGATTTCTTTTTATAGTTTCGAATATTGGAGAGGAGGAAGGAATATATTTATATATTATTTGCTGCCATTGTAATTGTTAGGGACAGTTGAATTTCGCGACTCGCGAAAATTTTCCAAACCCTAAAAAAAATCACATGAAATAGATAGATAAATGTTAACATTTTGACTCACGAAATAATCCAACATGAATATTATGAGCTCTACTCAAGAAATATATATATATTTTTTTTTATTAATTCACGAAAACAATGCCTAAAATTTAATAAAGAAAAATCAGTCTTCAAAAGCCTATTATTGGAGTCACGTAGCGCGGAAAATGTTAGAATGTAGTACACAGAATCCTCCATAGATGGCAGCAAATTTGCGAACATGGTTTGCCATCAAGCGGGAAATTGGGAACCACGTGATTACAAGGGCATTTATTATGTGCGTTAGACGGTATCCGTGCAAGGTTTATATTTAAAGTTTCAAAACGTCATTGGAAACATTTTTAAATACTCAGGAAATTTACTCTTGTACTTACGAAATTTTACGTTGCTGAAATTTTCACTCCCAGAAATTCGTACTGTCCCTGGTAATGGTACACTCAAATTCATTGAGCGATGGATTTTTTTTTCTAATTCCGGAATTTGCACAATGTGACAATATTGAACTTACGGATTGGAAGCAGAACTCATTAGATGTTAATTTCAAATCTGTGTCAAATGTTCGATAGTTACCACGATATTCTGGAACTTATCCGACTTCATTCGCCTATCGGCTATCTTCTAAGAATCTTGAGTGCATAATGAGAAATAGTATATGTGCTATCTGTATGTCCAGAGTGATTCAAAAGTTTCAATCCAGCCCTGGTAGTTCACAAACTGAGAAGAATATGAAGCATCGTAGCACACAAATGTGGAATGGTGGAGGGGCTGTATTTTGGAGTACATGATCAACATGGCGGCCATCTTAAAATCCGCCGTTTTGGATGAAGGTCAGTTATGTCAAATGGTAAAGTGGGTCGTGTGACATTCCAGGTGTGAGATTCGACCTACTTGCTACGGTAGCGCAGTTAACTTCACGGAAAGTGTCCCTTGATTTATCGAGCGTCACAACTATATATATCTGGTGTAGTAAAAAAGTAATCCATTATTTTGCCAATAGATGGCTTCAGTGATCTGTATCTCGCGTTGTATAAGTCCGATCGGGTTCAACGAGATGGCGTTCAAACGATGAGATAGCGTACTACAAACACTGTTCAGATAGTTGTGATGAGTTGACTCAGTGTTGTGTGAGCGCGCGTCAAAATGGACACTAGCAAAGAGAAAATACGCTATATTTTACAGTTTTTCTTCGATAAAGGCGAAAACGCAAGCCAGGCGGCTGCAAATGTGAATATTGTTTATGGTCCTGATACTGTAACAGCCAATCACGCGCAATTTTGGTTTCGTCGATTCCGTTCCGGTAATTTTGACGTCAAAGTTGTACCACGCACTGGAAGGCCAAGTATCGAAAATGTCGATAAAATCATGGACATTGTCGCGTCCGACCGTCATGTAAGCACTGTTTCGATTGCCCAAGAGCTAACCGTGGAACCATTTGCATAAGGCTGGATACAAAAAGAAGCTTGATGTATGGGTGCCACACGAGTTAACGCAAAAAAACCTCATGGACCGAATTTCCATCTGCGAATCGCTGCTGAATCGCAACAAAAGCGACCCATTTCTGAAGCGGTTGGTGACTGGTGATGAAAAGTGGATCACTTACGACAACGTCACGCGAAAACGATCGTGGTCGAAACGCGGTGCGCCGGCGCAAACGGTGCCCAAGCCAGGATTGACGGCCAGGAAGGTTTTGTTGTGTGTTTGGTGGGATTGGTAGGGGATTATCTACTATGAGCTGCTTCCCTACGGCCAAACCCTTAACTCGGAACTATACTGTCAACAATTGGACCGTCTGAAGGCATCAATCGCCCAGAAGCGGCCAACTTTGGCCAATAGGAGAGGCATTGTGTTCCACCAGGACAACGCCAGGTCGATAGTGACTCGCCAGAAGCTCCGGGAGCTTGGTTGGGAGGTTCTTATGCATCCACCTTATAGTCCGGAGCTGGCACCGAGTGATTACCATCTGTTCCTGTCCATGGCGAACACGTTCGCTGGTGAAAAATTCGCTTCAAGAGAGGCTTGTGAACATCGACTGTCTCAATTTTTTGCCAATAGGGACAAGGGCTTCTATGAGAGAGGCATCATGATATTACCTTCCAAATGGCAACACGTTATCGAACAAAACGGCGCATATGTGACCTAAATCGGATCATTCTAACTGTGGTAAGTCAAGCCTTCAATGTCATGCAAAAATAATGGATTACGTTTTACTACACCAGATATTTTGGTTCATTTAACATATTCATAAAATTTGTAAGATTTAAGGTGATACATATAGTCTGCTACTGTACATTCAAGGAATGTAAATAAACAGTCATTGTTTTCCTGGCAAACAGAGTTCAACGAACAGTGTATGACAGTTTTGACAAATATTTTTTTTTTAAATAGTCGTAGTTTGATAACATTACGTAAAATGAAGTTACATTATGTTTTACGTCTGCTGCTGCATGTGAAAAATAACACAAAATACTAACGTATCAGTATGTATATCTGTTTCTTTGACAGTCGAGTCAGTAAGAAAACAAGAATACATTTTTTTTTGTAAAAAAAAAAAAGTTATATAAAAGGAAAATCACTTGCAACACTGCTCCTTTTTCTCCTATTTTCCTGTTCTCATTCTTTGATGTAAAGATCTGTCCAAGAGGTTGTTACGATGGCATTTCTTTTTTTCTCTTTTCCGCCTTTTAACTGGAAACTGAAGGTTCGGATGACAAACGATACCTTATCAGTGTGAAAAAGTAATCAAAAGAAAAACGAAATAAGATTAGGTTTCACCATCTTTGTTTAAAAGATGGAAAAAAGGAAAACGGAAACAAGGCTGACGGAAAAGTAGAAGGAAAACTTGGAGAAGTCTTTATGTTTTTTTTTCTTGTCTGGAGAAATATTCTTTTGATGATTCTCGTGTCCTCTTCGCATGCCCAGTAGGGATCCAGGTTGTGTGGTGTGTCGTGGTTAAGGTTCTTGAGATACTTAGCAGGTTTCTGCCTTTATGCTCGCTTCTTGTGCTCTATGTCCATTGAACAAAGAGGTTCGGGACCCTCTATACCATCCCAAAAGTGTGTGTTTCGCGGCTGAAATATGCCGCACTGTCGCATCATCTACGCGCGTGTAAGTAATGCTTCCAAATCGCCGTTTCCAAGCTCTTCCCGTGGTTCAGTGGATAGAACGTTCGCTCGCTAAGTAGGAGTCCCGGGTTCAAATCACGGCAGAATCAAGTTTGTTTCTTTTTCTTCGCATTTTGGAAGTTTACAAAATTCCCTACCTTTGGTTAGGTTAGAAAAACGAGGTCATTTCCCCCCCCCCCCATTATACGCGATCCACTCGCGGTATGTAGTTTAACGCTACGCTAACAGTTTCCACAAGACCACTTGACTGGTCACCTATTTTCAGGGTCGAGACGCTTTTCAAACTGTAGGTCCCGTCCATAGCAGCTCACAAGTTCGGTTAGGATTTGGAATCGCAATCGTACCCTACTTAGTGTGTCAATTCTAAGACAGGATTTGCTATGGTTTTTCCTAAGTCTCAACAAGCTAATACTAGGATGGTGTCTAAAATGTATGGAATAGTTACTTTCTTCCCAAGTTCAGTTTCTCGTAAGTTAAATTCAACAAAGTATGTGAGGCTGGTTGGTAATAGAAATCAACACAAATTTGATTTGTAAAATATTCGCATTTTATACCCACTTTTCTCTCGGGTAATCGTAAAGTCTGACTCCGCAGACTAGCATGTCAGATTCGAATGGGGTATGGATGCGTGTGGGTTTCAAAGAGCGTTGCATTCCTGTTGTAATAAGCTGAAGTCATAAGTAACATGGCCCAAACAGAATTAATTTTATCGAAGCAAAATATTTCCAGAAAATGGTTACTGTTCAGACACACCGGGGATTCCGATACCCTGTACCTTCGAAGTACCACCCGTTTGCCCCTACACATCTCTGCCAACAATAGTATTATTGTTGGAAGCACTTTTGGTGATCTAAACGCTGCGGCTGTAGAATTTTCAAGTTCTTCCGCATTCGGAAACTTCTGGCTCGCAATTTAATGTTACAAACACTGAACTGGTAGGTATTCATCTATAAATAAGCAACAAAGTGAGCATGTTCTGAAATCCTGAACACGTTTCCTTACCGTGAAGTCTGTTGATTTAGCCATTCGGAAACATATTTTGAATTAAAATTTCGTTCGCCTGGCTACCTTTTGCATATTGTTGTGGTAATCTGTTCGAAGGAAGAGAGTGACCGTAGTTGCATCTTGTATGTTCAAGTGTAGTCAAGTGTTACTTACTTGGTTAAGAAATAAAAAATGCTGCAGCATGGGAAACTTGCAGTATGTGCAAATGAAGTTAGTAAATTCAATCAAAAGTCCTGCAAAATTACATCTTGAGAAGTGATGTAATTTGGAAATGATCTTTCGAAGAAACTCACTGACTTCGGATTTTGAGTATCCGCGACGACGTCTTCGTTATTTATTTATTCATACGCTAGCAAATCTGAGCCACAGTACAAGAGTAATGTAGATTATAATTTTATCTCAGCATTGGGAATAGTTCAAGTAGAATTGAAGTTACACGTGTATTACGAGAAAACTGGAACGTTCGGAAATAATATTTAGAACAAGTCAGCGCTGCGATTCTTCTGACAGTCGCGAAGGGCAGATTCTCAAGGGTCCCTTGACAACGTCTCAAGGGTCCCTTGACAGCTTCTCAAGGTTCTGTGAGCCACGTGTGTGAAAGTAATGTGAAAATCTGAATTTTTGAAATATCTGGGCCGCAGTACCCAAATACCCGAACTGATATAACTGTCCGATCTGTCCCAGTGCAGTACCTAATGTGCATATATGCAAAATTTGGTGCAAATCATTGGACACGTGAAGATTTATATAAGTAGCCGACACACAAACATTCAATTTTTATATATTCATCGGAAACGTTGATAACTGGGGTGCTTAGGGACGGGGACACCCAACAGTATATTTCTAGTGTATCGAATAAGGTGTGTGTCGAGTTTCATATGGAAACGTATCACGATATGGAGGTAATATGAAAAATTGATTTTTAAGAGGTTGTAACACTGACTTACTGCACAAACCTGGACGATTCCGGTGACTTTGAGCTAGTCTAAGCCAAAACCTTTTCAACGACTAGTCAACCACTTCTCAACAACTTCTGGTTTAAGGGATAAATAATTTTGGACACGGATAGACGAACGGCCAAAGCGTAATTATGAGGCCCTTAACTACGCTATCAAGGGATATAACAAACACCACGAAGATAACTTCTAACGTTAAAATCGTTCATTTTACGATCTTTATGGGTTTCGTGTTGAAGATATTTGTTTTCAAAGTCCACAGTATGTGGACTGTACACTCATACAGGCAATCCGTTATAATTCCGCGGCCAGAACCTTAGGTTAGGCACCGTGCGGCATTCATCTATTGAAACTGGTGGAAATTCTGTAGAGCGTAAGTCAGGATTGATGGTCAGTTCCAATCCAAAGTCCGAGACCGTAACCTCTAGGCTACGGAGGCTGGTTCTCTTTTATTTTGTTCTGGTAATTGCTGGGTCAACCGAAAATTGAAGCAAATGAAGTGAAAACATTGTTTCGTCCTCATCGTCATGTGGTTGTAATGAAAGTAAATGCCCGCATTCAAGAAACAGACGTTCAGCGCTGACCACAGTATAGAACCTACTATCTTCTTTTTCTTCTAACTCTTTTCTCTCTTTTTCTTTCTCTCACTCGCCCTCTATTTCTCCGTGTGTCAACTTGACCACAAGAGCAGAAGGGAATCTGTACATAATTGGGAGCTAACTTTCCATGTACAAATATTGACTCCGGAATCAAAGATCTTCAGAGTCTCTCTGGTACCACGCGTTCTCTTGCTACAGATGAGGGAAGTGAAAACAAAAAGGAAATAAAAAGTCGAGAAACTTGTAGAAGCAAGAGAGTAGAGGATAAAAAGAAAATCAAGAAGAGGTCAGCATTTTCTTGCTGCAGAAGACCATGGCTACCATCTATATAGACCAATGAGTAAATTTAGCAAACAAGCAGAACGTATTTCAACATCACCCCTTGTTATTTTATCCTGTTGCATGTTTAAAATACATCGAACAAGGTTTTTTTTTTTTTTTACTGATCGTATTGATTTTATGAAGAACGAAAGACGAAAAAAAATTTGAAGGTGGTTCGTGGAAAATAGACCTAAAAAAAAGCTAGAATTTTGCAAGAGTTCCAATACAGTCTACTGCTATGGGGAAGGAGTAGTATATATACGTAACACATGTGAATAATTGATTCCGTTAAAAAGGACTTTTGTCCATAAAAGTTCCAAGTTGTGATATTGGTATTACAGAGTACGTATCATCTAAAAAATTACCTCATCTTCAGAAGTTCTTAGAACTACGAAACTAAAAGACATAAAGTAAATTCACAGCAAAAATTTAGATATAGCCTCTATATTAGAATTGCTTTTCAAACTACTACTACTATGGTATTCATAGCTGGAAAGTTTCTTTAACTTATGAATCTAAGAATACCCGAAAAACGTTTTTGTTCACTTCAAGAATTATATTGTTCATACAAGAATCATTTTGGAACTGTCCCGTATATCCTTTCTTCTACTACAAATGTTTAAATAAATGCATAACCCTCGTATTTTGCTATTCGAGGGAGCGTGAGTGTAATAAATGCATTAAGAAAAATGTGTTCCACCCTGACTATGGATGTTATCAACAGTCCTTTGTGTCCCTCTCAGCTTTCCTCCTATAACATCCAGATATTATGGAAAGTATCATTTTATACAGAGTTTGATTTACAAGTGCAGCATATCAAGTTTCGAGTTACTCTACATTGTTTGTATATTATCAAAAATTGCTCTAATTAATTAATTATGTTAAAAAGAATATTATAAAAATGCGATGTACGATATTATTGAAACGTCGAAAGTTAAATCTTATATTTACCAGTTGTTGCGTTTACAATGTAAACTTCTTGTCTAACTGATCAGGTTACTTGTTTCACATGTAATCGCGAAATTGGCCATAATTACGTCTATCATAAAAGCTCTGCATGTCCAGAGTAAAGTGACTATGAGAAGAGGCATGTATTTAGTTACAATTATTATTTCAAATTCTATTAAATGGCTGATTATCAATTTTTACAGCTAAGGTAACGAACCAAGAAGTATTTTTTTGGCGATATCTTGTTAAGTCGAACTCCGGGTACATTTATAATTATTTCCCCTTATTCGAATTCTGAATCTGAGACAGAAATTTCGTTTCCTTGAATACCTTTGACACCTGATCGGGTGACATCAAATTATCTAACAAGAGCGTCACAATAACACAGATAAATAGTCGACGCCCGGAGTACCTCTGTAACATGTCCCTGTAGCCAAATTCAACTTTGGCACCTGAAGCACCTATGACCTTTCCCAGTACCAAGTGCAAATGTATGCACAATTAGGTATAAATCAATGGACGCATGTAGATTTGTATGGGTAAAGATATCTATATGAGTTGAATTTTAAAATAGGTTGGCAACACTGAGAGATAAGGCGTTTGGGGTCGAGGATACTCACGCTGGTTTAGTATTGTGTCTATCTTTGTTGATACTAAGTTTGGTGCGGATTCGTGGAACAGTATGGACGTATTTTTGTAATTAATTTTTTTGGGAAGGTGGTATCACTGATACCCGTCCCGAAATATGAAGATATGGAAGCGATAAAAACTAAGTGTTACAGAATTGAGGAAGAATGGACGAATATATTCAGTACCAAATGAAATTACAATAATGTAGGTAGCGAAAAGAGAGAACGTTATTGTTCTGAAGCAAATTAATACGTAAAGACAAAACAGGGCAATATTTACACAAGTACAATATCGATGACGATACCTTCTACAGAGAATCAGTACAATGTCGCACCTCATCTTGCATTCCGTAAAGCTTGCGCTCGCGAAGGCATACCGTTGATTAGTTCATCCAAGTGACTCTGGTCTAATTGGCCCCATGCCGCTTTCACAACTCTTCGAATATCTTGGTGTGATATTGGGACTGGTATGTTGCCTGACAGTCTTTTTGAGCATATCCGAAGCCTGTTGAATTGGATTCATGTCTGAAAACTTCACAGGCCAGTCCATTCTTCTGATACTGACTTCCTAAATGACATCAAGATGTGGTCGAGCATTATCATCCTGCTAACAACATCCTAATCAATGTTGTTCATGAAAAGCCTGAACAAACTGCTTAAGAATGCCATCCTGATACTTCACACTCGACATCGTTCCCTCTACATGAACAAGGGCGTCCTGCGGCCATGGATGATACCGGCTCAAAAGGTTACAGATCCGCCGTGTTGCTATACGTGAGGTACAGCATGATGCAGGCGTGCAGCGTCGCCAGTCTCTCTCCAGAGACGTCTTATGTTGTTATCTGGTGAGATACAGACAGCTCTCATCGGAGAAGGAAACCGTGTGCCAACGAACAATGTCCCATTCGTGGTGTTCCCTTGCCCAAGCGTAACGAACTGCACTGTGATTGCATTGGGAGTCGCGCCAAGGTGGTCTAGCCCTGAGATGATATTCGTGCAGGCGATTCTGCAAGGTTTGTCGTGATAACACAGTCCCTGTTGCGTCTCGGAAATTTTGTTATAGGTTGGTCGCATTGTCGAAAGGATTTCGACGGGCAGAAAGTATACAAAGTACCGGTCGGTACTCATTGGGTGTAGTTGCTTGCGGACGGCCAATACGTGGTCTGTCTTCCACATCTTGAGTCACCAGGTAGCGTTGCCAAGTTCTCACTACATCACTGTGCTGTCGCCTTATTATCCTACGAATTTCCCGAAACCCCTATTGGTTGTTGGCAATATGTGATCATTCTGATGCGAACAAATGGAGAAATGTGTTGACGTTGATGGTAGAGTTCACACACACACACCTAGCACCAATGCGCGAGTATCACTCTCGTTCAACGACGTGTTGTTGCTTCTCGCTACTCCACTAGTGGCTGCCGTGAGATACGGGACTACAATTCACAGTAGCGCCATCTCTCGGTGTGATATCGTGTTAATTTTTCGCTTTCTTGGCTAATTACGTGTTGTACTTGGCATTGCCTATATTCCTCCATTGCTTCTTATTTTTGCCATACTTAGGTGGTGCAAAACTTTTTTTTAATATGTGTATATTTCTTGTGATTTTATCATATACAGTAAAAGTACAAGGATACTTATGAACAAGAATACAGACTAAGAAAAGAGAAACGAACAAGAGTAAACTATGGGGAGGAACGAGAATACTATGAACAAGAATGCAGATTAAGAAAAGGGGAATGAACGAAAATACAGACTAAGAAAAGGGAAATGAACAAGAATATTATGAGCAAGAATACAGACTAAGCAAAGGGAGACGATCAAGAATTTTTTGAACAAGAATACAGACTAAGAAGAAGGGAACGAACAAGAATACATACTAAGAAAAGGGGAACAATAATATTGTGAACAAGAATACAGACTAAGAAAAGAGGAACGAACAAGAATACGTACTGAAAAGGGGGGAACGAACAAGAATATA